>KE605418.1:3665-13722 GCA_000444245.1 Botryllus schlosseri
ACCCAATTGCTGACAGTAAATTCAAAAAATAACCTAACCGTTAATATCGCTGGTCAGCCCGTTTCCAACACAGATAATGCCAAATATCTCGGGGTTTTACTGGACTCGAACATGTCCTGGAAGAGTCATATTCAGTCCCTAGAAACTAAATTATCACCGAAGTGCGGCCTGTTCTACAGCCTTGGGCGCTTCATGCCAGCATGGGTTCTTCTGATACTCTTTAAATCCTTAATCCAATCGAAGTTACATTATGGCATCCTCTGTTGGGGGGCTGCCAGTAAAACTACACTCAAGCCACTGTAGAAACTACAGCATAAAGTACCCCGAATCATAGCTAGGGCCCCAAAGGGGCCTGGCTGCCCATCCAACAAGTCGCTGCTGAAGAGATTCGGCGTCCTAAACATAGAAGATATGCGGAAACTAGAAATCGCCAAGTTTATGTATCAGTTTCACTGCGGTCGTTGCCCCGAATACTTCAATGACTTCTTTACCTCTGAATCAAAAGCGCACAGGTACAACACACGCGCGTCCACGTCGTCCAAATATCATATGATCGACCGAAAAGATCATCGCTCTATCAAATTTGCCGGACCTGATGTGTGGAACAGTATCCCGCCGGCCATCCGGCAGTCGACGAGCATGTCCTGTCCACATTCAAGTCGAAATACAAGCAATTAGGCTACTACTAAATAAATACAGTCCATCCTCAAGATTACCGGACCACGACTGGCCTATCGATCTCGCTTCCCATGACATGCCGCCCTGTTTCTTGTCGCTTCCTTTTTCTATACTATCTTCTTTACTTTCATTCAGTGTGCATGCCTCCTCTTTACATCGCCTAGGCCAAGGTGGGTGTCCGATTCCATAGACAACTCCTAGTCGCTTCGACATCTTCCTTTCTTTTCATTGTATCGCATTTTTTGTGGTGTATTGAACTGATAAAATTGCTAATAAACCAATGATACAACCCTGATCTGGACATATCGATATCGAAAGGTTTCCGCTAATATGTGACAATCATTTTGTGCCTACATTTCATCGTCGACGATCTTTCTGCGAGCGCAAACGCGAAAAGACTTTCCCTCGGAATTGCGAATATAGTTAGACTCTATCGGCTAATTTAGGCGTTCTTTCATTTTCAGGAGGGGAGGCTACCAAGCAAGAAATCGTGAGACAATTTAATACGCAAAAGCGCGAAGAAAAATTTTACTACTATTTTAGTTTATTTTATTGTACGACCAGTGACTAAAAATGTGACTGGACCCTGGATCTTCCAATGCGTCGGAACTGATATTTTAGTCATCAACATCCCATGTGTCGCGGCCAGACTAGTCATATTTTGGTTGGCACTGCGAGTTCACAATCTGAGCAATTCATTTTCGATAATATAACAGGATTTCGATTATATAATAGGAAATTACATGGTGGGCCACTCAAAACCTTCTCGCGGGCCACATATGGCTCGCGGACCGCAGGTTGACCACCCCTGATATAGACAGATAGTTTTCATAACCGGAGCCGGAGCTGGGGCATTTCAAGATTTCAAGACCGCTAGTCCCACTGAGCTATATAAACCGGTGGTCCAAACTCCAAAGCCTGATGGAAACCCGCCTACTTTTACGTATTGCCATGTGTCTATGATATATGATTTGGCATGTCACTGCTATCAATCAAGCTATATGGAACAAGTAACTAAACCGATGGTAAGTTCACAAGTAAACGGTAAAAATGGCATAAAGGCTATGGTACCTGGTATGAAAATGAATATGATGACAAAATTTGTTACACGAGTTCTCCTTTAGGCTATGACAACATGATTGGTGACTAAAATAGTCGCACCCTGGTTGATTCTATGTAAATTAATTGCGCAAGGTTGTGACGAAACGGAAAACCCTCCTCGTTCCCCACTGCCCTACTACCGTTTCGCAGGTAGTTCCGCATGACTTCCCCCAAAAGTCCTGCCCTCAGTTTTTAGCCAATCGCTACAGCGGATCCTCTTGGAAGCAGAACTGATCGACAGGGATATTTATGACGGGGGATTTAGATGCGGTATAGGTTACGGTACGCTAAATAGTTAGGGCGTCGAGTTGTTCCGTTATATATCCGAAATATTTGAATTGTACTCTCATTATTCGGGACTGTCATCCATTAAACGGAGATATGGACAAGGGGGGCATCGAATAGAAGCATAACACGTACAACAACTTACCTCAATTACACGTGAACTATGGGAAACGAAGGTGCTTACGCTATCTCACCTCAAAAAGAGGCGAACTATCGCCGTATTTTTGAGCAATTGGATGTAGATAAAGATGGAAAGATCGACTTATCCGAACTGAAAGAGGCATACCGCCGTATGAACATGCTGCAAGTACCAGGGCAAGCACAGAAGTTCCTAACAGCCAGCGATTCTAACAAGGACGGCGAACTGGATGTCACAGAGTTTGTAAAATATCTTCACGAACACGAGATGCACTTGAAACTTATGTTCAAATCAATCGACCGCGATAAGGATGGTCGAATATCAGCCGCAGAAATGGTACAATCTTTGAAATCGGTAGGTTTGAGTATTACCGACGAGGAAGCACGTGACATTGTTAGGAGAATTGATAAAGACGGCTCGTCGTTTATTGACATAGATGAGTGGATACAACACCACCTTTTACACCCGTCAGCTGATATGAAAGACATTCTCTATTACTGGAGACACGCGACTTATATGGACCTGGGTGAGAATTTACTGGTACCAGACGAATTCAGCGCCGATGAAAAATTATCGGGAAGATGGTGGAAGCTGTTAGTGGCTGGTGGTACAGCCGGGGCTGTCTCACGGTCATGTACCGCTCCTCTGGACAGGCTGAAAGTTCTGATGCAAGTGCACGCTACCAAAGCGAACCAGCTTGGTATCAAGTCCGGTTTTAAAGCGCTTCATGAAGAAGGTGGGCTTCGAGGCTTGTGGCGCGGAAATGGTATCAACGTGATAAAAATAGCGCCGGAATCTGCACTTAAGTTTTTTGCGTTTGAAAAACTGAAACAAATAATCGGACAGGAGTCCGGGCAAGAAATGAACGCTAAATATCGATTTCTTGCTGGCTCGTTAGCGGGTGCTTTTTCACAAACTTGCATTTATCCGCTCGAAGTCATAAAAACTCGGTTAGCGCTGAGAAAAACCGGCCAGTATAAGGGCATTTTGGATTGCGGTGTAAAAATCTTATCTCAGGAAGGCGTTGGTGCTTTTTTTAAGGGGTATGTCCCGAACATTTTAGGTATCATACCCTATGCCGGTATTGATTTGTGTATTTATGAAACGCTACGGAATTATTGGATGAAGAATCATTCCGATACGTCGGTACCTTCGGTTTTTGTACCTCTCGGTTGCGGGGTGGTATCGAGCACTTGCGGACAATTGGCGAGTTACCCGTTCGCGTTGATCAGAACTAAAATGCAGGCCAACAAAGGCACGGTGAAGAGAATGGACAATCCAAATATGGTGTCTCTGGCCAAGACTATCTTCCAGACGGAAGGTCTTTTCGGGTTTTATCGCGGCATCGGGCCCAATTTTTTGAAGGTAGCTCCGGCCGTTGGCATAAGTTACGTTGTGTATGAAAAAATGAAGGCCAACCTGAAAGTCTAACTCTTAATTGCAGCTCAACTGTGAATTTGCAATGTGGTAGAAATATGAATGGAATTATGCAGTATGGTATATTATCTTCACATTCCGTTAGTCCACTCAAACAAACAAGCCGTGAAACTTATAATTGCGCTAACATTACTTGTTATGAAGAATCAGTACGTAAATAACACATTTCCTTGCAATATTGACAACTAGTGAATGTATGTGTAGACTTCGTAAAGCGTCTGTGTGCTATGAAATTCGTAATGCTAGTAGTTCAATTTTGCATTCTTAATATTAATCCAGTCAACACAATCGATCATATTCACTGTACAGTCATTTTTGTGTGATATGATGATAAATACTGCCTACTTGAATTCATTTTGAAATAGGCAATTCCACGGGTACTCTACTAATGAGTACGAGCGAGCAATCTAGTCCCCTAACGTTGTATTTTCCTTTCCTAAAACCAGTTTCTTTATTGTGTAGTTAATTTTTCAATAAAATTCAACTGAAGCACCTCACATGAATGTGATTATTGGTAAAAGATTGACGGTGCTCAGGATTGTGAGATGTGGAACACGCAGTCTCTCTTCGAGACAGGAGGTGATGTAGTTTGCGCCAGTTCTGGCTTGGTCGGATTTTGATGAGAGAAACTTGGCTGCAGTGTAATGTTGCATCCCATCGGGACCATGATTACTGCTCTCTACTCGTGCATTCATAGGGAATCTCATGAAGTCACAATTTTAATAGGCCTTGATCACTTGCACTAAATATCTTCTGAATGAAAGGCCATTGAGCTAACGTTACGCAGGTTCATCGATGTATTCTTCAATGCTAAAAGTGTGCCTTCCAAAACATGCATAAAAGCTGACAAATCAATTTGTTTTTTGGCAGCATTACATTGCTATGTGTTGCATGATATATATTCATTATATAATTGTGGTGGATGGTTCAAACGGATAAGGGCAACATACCTTGTACCTGCCTCATTCCATTACTATTGGCATTACTACAATAATTACCAATGAGGTATTTTATTCAAATCAATCAATGAAGTAGATTCTAATTCATTAATCATTTGCCAATACCAGAAAGCGGCTGTATTGACGTCATATACTGATGTCTTTGTGATAGGAGTCAACCATGAAGTGTTTGATTAATGACACCACTGAGACGCGCTTTCGTAACAACAGGATGTCAACGCAAGACAAAAAGAAATGATGAAAAGGGGACTCCCTAATATCAGCCCTATCCCCGGCGTCAAAAACATACTGTTGGTGGCATCGGGCAAAGGCGGAGTAGGAAAATCCACCGTTGCCGTCAATCTGGCATGTGCGATGAGCGCACAGAAGGTTTGTAACATCAGAGAACGAGCGTTACCAGAGTAAAGAAAGGCTCTGTTGCATTGTAGGATAAGAAAATTGGATTGCTAGATGCTGATGTTTACGGTCCGTCTATTCCAAAGCTAATGAATTTGAGAGGGAATCCACGACTCACGAAAGGTAGTTATATCTAATATGAACGTAACTTGCAGTATCATACTTGCACCGCATGTTGCTGCTTACAGAGAATTCCAAGTTGATAATGTCATTCCATAATATAGTTACAAATAGACAAGGGCAAAATGATATCAGGGATCGGAACATCCGAATTTACAGCAGAAGCGGTTATTAGGTTTGATGAAAACGTGGATATCTGTTGGACAAAATGATAATACTGAACCCTAATTTTAAGGGGTGTCTAGAAACAGCGACGTAATCCTTTTCGACGTAACTCACATGAATAAATTATGGATTTTCAGATGACAAAATGATACCTTTGCTGAATTATGACATCCCCTGGTAAGTTCACAAGCACAACTAGCGCAGAACAAAACTAAAAGACCTTCATTTGGACAGCATGTCCATGGGATTTCTGATCGACGAGAAAGCGGCCGTAGTCTGGAGGGGCCTCATGGTGATGCAAGGAATACAGAGGCTGCTGAGACAGGTGCTTACAGCTTACCACATCGCGACAAGTGACAACACCTGCTCATATCTGCCACATTCAGGTTTCGTGGGGTGAACTGGACGTTTTAGTGGTCGACATGCCACCAGGCACAGGCGACATACAATTGTCAATTGTTCAAAACGTTCCAGTGGCGGGTAAGTCTGGTGATGCACATTGATGTGCTATACACACGAGGCTTGGCAAATGGCACATGAATATTTGAGCAGCGCCACAAGATTTTTGACAAGTTTGTGAATTCTTTTCCTGCCTCCGAAGGGGTGTGGACACGCGGTAATGGATACATCCATCCAGATCCACGTAAAACTGTCCTTAATATTAACCAAGTGTATATATTCACTTTCACAGGAGCTGTACTAGTATCAACGCCCCAAGACATAGCCCTGTCTGATGTACGCCGCGGAGCGGAAATGTTCAACAAAGTCAAAATCCCGGTCAGTTGATTTACTACGTTGAAAAATACAAAAAACAACAAAATCGATGCACGAGTACTTTTTCCGAAAACCGCACGACAGGTCCTCGGCATGATTGAAAACATGAGCCACTTCACGTGCCCGGACTGCGGCGCCGAGAGCAAAATATTCGGGTCTGGCAGAGTCAAGAAATTATCGAAAGAGCTGAATCTGGACTTGATAGGTGAGACACCCGAAAACGATTTGCACACGTCTGAAATTATGCTCTGCGCATCACAGGCAACATACCGTTGGACCCGGAATTGAGTGAATACTCCGATAAAGGCGTTCCGATCGTAATCAGCAAACCGGGCAGTCGACAGGTGAATAAAAAATATTACCGTTCTGGTCAACCAGGCGATAAGTTCGGTTTTGTTGCCAGGCGCGCGAGTTCATGAATATCGCCGACGAAATCTGGCAGAGGTTGCCAGGAGCGTGAAAGCAACCCGGCGACAGTACATATTTACACGGCTCCGCCGATAAGGTTCGATTGCTTTTATAAAAAATCTCGCTTTAAAATGCATATCTTGTTCTGATGTCCTCCAGTTTTTTGGATACCTGCAAACGACGAAAGTCATAGCTGTAGTAAGAATGCTGCTCAATTTGGTATATGGAAAATATTTCAATTTCCGCGAAACTATTGAGCTACAGGCACTGGGAAGGGTATAATATGCTTCAACATGCTCTGCTACTGTGTGCAGCCTTAGTCGCGGTAACATGTTAACAAATGCCATCAGATTAGAGGGACTGGGGAGTCATCAATGTGAATTCAGTCCAGTAGAGTTGGAAAATATCCATCTCAGTAGTGGATATCGCAGAGGTGGTCGATAACGAAGCATTATGTTCCTCTACTTATTCTGATTGTTACATTGCTTTGTTACGATTTATAAGCAGTTTTTCAGGCCCTACCACTTCACACTTTGGATTTATTCAAAGTAGAAAGAAGTTTCGGGATATTTTGGAATTGAGATGGTTGTGACAACAGGGAAAAATAGTCCCCCCCTCGTCACGGTAACAGGCCCTACATAAACAACTCCACATACCTCTGCAGGATTCCTGTCCAGTTCCTCAGCGACGCCGTTTTGTTTCGCAGTGTCGATGGAGTTGAAAAGCTCGCACAGGTCGCCGTCGATGACATTCTGTCGAAATACAACATCACGGTAACCACTTGGAACCTGCATGCAGACAGCCAAGACGCGTTCTCACCTTGATCGGGAAATAGAAAGAACGGAATCCGAGATGATCCCGTCCCAGTAACGGCTGCGCTTCGTTCCTCATGTGCATTTCGAGATGTTGGAAGAAATCGTGGTCCTGTCGTAAACCATGTCGAAATTAAATATCTTCTGCTATTTTCTAACGTATATTGGAGGCAAGGGCACAAACGTAAATTGTTAGATTTTGTCAGGCCGTCAGATTAGAGGGACTGGGGAGTCTTCATGATTCGATTTCAGTCCAGTAGTCATCATCGGCTCAGTACGCACAGCAATTGAAAGATAGAAGAGCATAAACAAAAGCAAACTGGGCATCGGCCTACCGCACTATAATAAACAACCATGCAGACAATTCAACATTCTCAATCTGGATATAATGATGCGTATCAGTACATTAATTGACACACATCAATATGTAGAGAAAATTTGTGCAGACGGTCGATTTAAGTCACTACAGAAATTTGTTCCGAAAATCCATAAATCGATAGCTTCAATGCGCACTGATAGCATATTTCCGAATGAATGCGTCTGGCATTCAATTGGAATTGTTACTAATGCTGTCAGTCGATGGTCATTGGTATGCAATCAACGAAGAGAATAGCAATAGAAATCAACAAACAGAATTATGAGCCCCGCAAGGTCTATTGAGAGCAGGAAGTAAACACATGTACTACGAGGTCACGAGGATGAAGTGCTTAACGCACAACAAAGACCGATGGCTTCGGAAGGGCAATTGACGTTTATGTTATTCCTCGCGTTTGTCCAGAAATTTGTGAGTAACGCCTTGCCTATGAATTAGATCAACCAAAAAGTCAATAAGAACCAACATAGGTTTTACGTGCAACAAATAAAATGTCAGGCTGTACGAGGGCGTTGTGTGAAAAATCTTGGGTAACACCAGTCTATTAACCGCGGTGGTTTATCAATTTATCACTATTCCCACCGACACCAGGAAACCATCAGGGCCGGGTCTTGGAATTTGATGAGTAGGATTAAAGCCAACCACATTTTCCTAGAGAAAGTTTCGTGCCGGTGTGAAAATTATTTTCTCAACACATCCCATCCTCTGATACGCGACAATATTTTGAGGACGACAATCCCACAAATTTACTTACTACGCGCACCAAAGGCAACACCACACCGGATCAACTCACAGCAGGCAATCGACAGAAATCTCACCTCGTGTGATGTGAACGGCACCAGCATTCCAATCCCGCCAGACAGTGTTGTATAGACCAACGACTCAGACCCGCCCGGGATAAGCGTCGACTTTTGTAATGAAAGAATAATCTCGCCAACGTGATAGGAGCACAGTACGTCACACTGAAAGCAACAAACAAAAAACACGTAACACGCCACTACCACAGAAGTTGGGAGGAATTGACTCATAATACCAATATCAAAGTTAAGTTAGGTATAAATGCAAGCAGAGGTGGTCGGTAACAAAGTACTTTTGCCTCTCTGAAGTACTTAAAAGTAGGTTTTGCCTGCTGAAACTACCTACTACACTTTCGATTGTCATAAGAACAAAATAGTCCCTGCATCACGTTGACTGAAAAAAAATTTCGAAAATTACGCCTATTCGTAGCATCATCAGTCATTCAGCGATAGTTGCGAATATGCCCTTGCAATTCTGAAAGTTGCATCCTCCGATTAAATGTTAAAGGTATGTGACCCTTCAACAAAATCTACTTTTGAAACCACTGAATTACTTTACATGACTTTATATCCTACTTCCAATTGAAGTAATCTCTGACGTGTCTATATGTAATTGAGTAGAAATTTTTGGTGTAACTTACACTTCTACTAGACTATCAAAAGCTACGTTTACTGCTTCATCCACCTCATAATACAAGTGTGCAGTCTCGTGAAATGACCAGGAAGGAGAAATCAAGAAACCAAGTGTTTTTTAGACAAAACGCCGACCGACGTTTGAACAAGAGCTAATGATGATCTTTCAAAAAAGGAAGAAACTCATCAAAACCTCACCTTTTGCGAGCAACCGTTGAGCAGGCCACGTGTCCACAAAGCCTTTGTGCCGCTCGGGTCTTCCTGCACATCGTCGTTTACGTCAGACGGTAACCGAAGCTAAAAACAGACAACAGTTCAGATTTTACAAGCCGCAAAAATTTCACATCAAGTATCTCACGATGGCAATGTTTCCAAACTTGTCCCCGACGGCAACCGTGCCGTAGTCCAGCAGTGCGGCTGATGTCACCCATCTTGGGTAAGTGTCATCGGCGAATATGACCAGCTGGTTCTCAGACCGCCGGTACCTCACCCAGTGCACGGATTCCTGAATGTCGCATACGAGAACGCGCTGTCCGACTGCATGCAGCGATACGATCCTGTTTGGAATGTGCTGAAAAATGGAGTTTTGATCAAATTCTACTCGAGCAGTCAGCAATAAATCAAGTATTAAGGGGATAGTTTTGCTCAGAGCCATCAGATTAGAGGGACTGGGGAGTCATCATTGTGATTTCAGTCCAGTAATCATCATCTGTGCACTGCATTACGAACAATTCGCTGCTAACAATTCGCTGCTAACTATCGACACCACAGGTTCCCTATCTGAGTAAAATTCTACATTAGTCTGTTTTTGCGTCAACAGTTATTACAATTTGTCGACACCGACATAAACAACTTGAGCATCATTCGAAAATCATATCGAATTACACCTCTCTTGTCTGCTACATTCGTAATTTGAAATTTACACTGTAAGATCGACAGAAGCCCATTCTGGATACTTGCAATAATGCACACGAGATTCT
>ATSW01005147.1:0-16041 GCA_000444245.1 Botryllus schlosseri
ATGAGTGAGCTCGTATCTGTTCTGTATTTGTCGCTCGCATGTCGTCAAATGAAACGTCTTGTACTTCAAGTCAAATCGAACATGTTTCTAGCCCTAATGTTACCTCACGAAGTTTTGAGTCAGTTTAAGATTAGATGTTTCATTTATTTTATCAAAGGATAAGCCTTCAACATTGCATCTTGAAATTAAACTATAAAATTGTAATATTCCTCGCGGACCGGCAGGAATGTCGTCGCGGACCGGCACCGGTCCGCGGACCGGCGGGTGAGAACCACTGGTCTAGACTATATACTATTTTACTTACTTGGAAGTTAGGTTTTAACTATTGCCATTTCTACTACACAGTTTTTAGGCAAAACTGCTCTTTACAATTAGGATTTCGAAAAGTGCAGACTCGTTCTAGGATAAATTTGCATCGCTGTTGCGAGTGAAATAGTCCCCATTCAACCTATTTGCGGCGTTGCTGGTCACCGTGCGCCACCTCCTATTAACTGCTAAGAGTATGCGACCTAGTTGGTCGGACACCAGCAGAGCCTCGACAACGCTTCTCCAAATGTACGGGACGGTGTAGATATTTTATTAATCATCTTCACACAATTCAGAAAATAAGCTCTCCCTCCTAATATATGGATGTGCATTGTGCGAGATTCCTCTGCCAATGACATCCAAAGTCTGGAAGAATCGCTTCCGTTGTTGCGCAAATACGGCGTCGTCACGCCGTCCGACTCACCTTCAAGTGTCTTAAGACAGTTGCCGGATATGATGTCCCACATTTTAACGGTCGAGTCCGCGTTGCCCGAGACGAGTATGTTGTTTTTCAGCTCCATCCCGGAGGTCAGAGACTGGTGGCCGACGAGCGTGTGCAGGCACTGGCCCGTTTCGACCGACCAGACTTTGATTAGCGTGTCCAGACTTCCGCTGACGACGTGGGTGCCGTCAAACTGAAACGGAAAGATTTCTACGTAACAAAATGTTTGGTCACAGTAAGTACGGCTACAGGGAGAGGTGCACCACGTTTGTCCCGGGCAGAGGGCACGTTTGAGCACGTACGACATCGCTTTGCATCGCCAAGTGTCAATTGAGCATTTGTAAAAGTTAACAACTCATGTCCTTATAACATCATAATAAATGAACTCTAACACCATTTGAATCGAATCAAATCAACCTGGTATTCGATTTTGCCCAGTCCTAGACATAACCCAGCGAAAGGCCGACATAGTCGAAAACAACCTCACACAACAAACATCCCTGACCTGCAACGAATAAACTCTGTTTGTGTGTCCATCCAACGTGTGCAGGCACACCTCCCGGACCGGGTCCCAGACCTTGACGTTGTAATCGTAGGCGCCCGACACGACCCGCCTGCCATCGTAGCAAACACACCGGACCGCCGCCAAATGCCCGGACAACACGTGCAGGCAATCACCGGCGTCAACGTCCCACACTCTCAACGTAGCGTCACGAGATCCGCTGACAACGCTGCGAGAAAATAGCGACAAGATAACTACTGTGCCTACGGACATTTTGTCAGATCGCAGACTCTTTTCTTACATGTTGTCGTGAAGCGCCATGCATCTCACCGTCGAAGTGTGTCCGTACAGGGTGTGGACGCAAGCTCCTGCGAACGACACAAAAAATTTGACCGGGGCCCACCGTAGAGTCGTAGACTTTGGAAATAGCAGTACGGTAAATGATTCGGGCGATATTAAATTTGCGTTAACGTAATGTCGGAAGGATCGATTTTTCACTTTGACAAAAGTGATTAGAAATATGGAGTCCCTCGGAGATACAGAACTCCAGCATACAATTGAACAATGTATTCAGATTGAAGTAAACCCGAATATTTACAGCTGACAATATATCGCCAGGGGTAATCATCAGCAACTAGTAGAGAATTGAAAAAACATTGTATACATTTTGTCGATTAAAAAAAAACAAGATTTAGAAACAATGAAAGATGGCGGTGTATCGAAACGAATTAGAGTGGACTTTGAAAATCACACAGACATCCCCCTGGGCCTGGACGAGGAATGAGAAGTAATCGAAGATAGCACAAAAAGGATAAGTGCAAAGAATGGGGTGGCATGTGCCAGCTATCACCAATCGCATTATGAGCAAAGTGATATTCATCGATCCCGAAATACCATATATGCCTTGCCTATACACAGACGTAGCGAACCAGCAGATATTATTGCTCAAATTGGCGGTAGCACACAAATGCCATCATGGAATTGGTCAGTAACAGCACACTTCTACTTTGAGTTACGCGCGTGGGTATATTAAAAACTTCAGAATTGTCCGTGTGGGTCTTGTCGGGATTTGAAGTTGTAACACAGCAGAAGGGCTGTCCATTTCAATAGGAAACTGCCAATACGGTTTCTGCCGGTCAAATTCCCGTTTCTTGCTAAATTCTAGGTCTTATTCTCAAGATGTTGGTCAACATAAGTGTTGCTGGTAATAAACATATTTATGAACTTTAGCAGGTACACTTTGCCGAAATCACAAATAAAATAGGCGCAGTCACCAGTGTGACGTGATGTAAAACACGGTCTGCAAATCCACCCATTGTCAAGTCATCCTACCGACTTGACAGGAAACAGCAAACCGCACGCCGGGTCAAACCAATGATTCAAAGGTGGCAGGTGCGGAAGCACAGCGATTTCCTGCTCAATATTATCCAGTATGCTCGACAAATCTACTATAATAGTATTGCGTCGGTAACCAATTACACTAGTGGCATTTTACAAATGTAAACTTACCTGAGTCGGCGTTCCAAATTTTCAACGTGCGGTCCGTGGACCCGCTGATGATCATATTCTTCCTCATTTGAGACGCCCACACACCGCCCGTATGTCCTACTAGCGTTCTCAGGCACTGCAAGACCGTGGAGTTTTACGCATGCGAAAAATGTCGTACAGAAACCAGCGCCGTACGAACCTTCCCGGATATGGCGGACCACACTTTCAATGTGTTATCGTCGGAACCGCTGACAATTCGTGTGCCGCTGAACTGCAGACAGGTGATGACGTGGTCGTCGTGGCCTTTGAGAAGCTGAAAAGTCAAAGGCGGCGTATATGTTGTGACCATTCAGAATTTTCATTGACTGTATGATTTCCGCCTATTCGTAAAGAGTTGTGGGTTACATTACATTACATCTACCATCGATCCTACTTACAAACCACACACTGTTCAATGTTAGATAGAATATAAATAGTTACAAATGCGCTACAGCATACCTTGGATGGCTTGTGATTCCCGTTTCTCCAATTCATTTCGATCTGATGCTGATGTAAGAACGAGGCTTTCCAAACGCTCGGATGCACTGCAACGCCTGCGACAGATCATGTCGTGTGAATAACAGTCGGCCATGCCGAACATAATTATTTAATGTAGTACATTAGCGACATGTTACAGGTACCCTTGTGGCAGTTTTTACTTCACTTTGTTTTATAACTGCAACCTGTCGATAATAATAATCGGTATTTTAGAAAAATTTTCTTTCCGACACGACATAACTTGGTGATTGAAGCATTTCACCATCGACATATTTTATCATATCAAATAACGAAATGGTATAAGAAAGCCACTAGGTGGGAATACAAAACATCGCAGAATCAACTCAGTAATGTTAGGCTGATGAAATTGAAGTACCTAATATATTTGATTCAGAGTCGGGGAAACTAAGCTTCCAGGGACATGATAAAACAGCATGACAAGCAAAGTCATGCACTTGATCAAAAAGAACACCACTTTTGACAGCTATAAATGATTCATAACCGTGTAAGTTGTAATAGAACAGAAATGCCTGTTCCTGGAACAAGGAACGCAAACAATTTCGGGTTTCTAGATTCTTTTGACAAAACAACAATTCTGTTTGACAATCACAATTGACCTCAAGGCACATTGTGATTGGTTAAAAGTTCTGGCCACCATCAATCAGACAAGAACGTAAACTTGGATATAAGAAAATATGAATTTTATGATTTAGGCCCAATTTGGATGTGAAATTATTATTAAACCGGATTTGGACATGAAATTTCAAATAATTTCCAGTTTACATGAGGCTTTCACACAAATTTCAGCCATTTCCGGATTTGGACTTGGTCATGAAATTTTTGATAATTTTCAGCATCGAGGGCACACTCTCTACTTGGCCAAGATAACAGTCCAATACAACAGTACAATGGATCCTGCCACGTTCCAAATTTCCAAAAGCAATCGGCAAACGCGACACCGACAAGGACTCGGCCTTCTTCAAACCCAAGGAGACACGGCGACGGTACCTTTTTTGGGTCTCAACGAAGTCCGGCACACTTTCGGGTAGTAAGGTTCCTGGATGCCTTCCTCCGCACATTTTTCCCGCCACAAAATGTTATCCTCGGTCAGCACGTGCCAGTACCGGCACGTCTGGGCTGCGACAACCAGGTCTTTGGGTTCGAGAAACGACAGCACGTAAAGAGCCAGCTGCGAGAAGGCAAAAGGATTGGCATATGCTCAAAATCTTGCATGTATATATAGAGAATCTAGTAAAAAATCCTACTGATCGTGAGACTAAGCCGACGATGGCAAAATCCTGAATATGACTGCGTGAATTCTGTATGTACAATCACGTTTCGATTTGAGTGCAAAAATAACATTCATTACGGCGTCATACATAATACGAATGAGTAGCAAAGTTAAAGACTGTACCACAAAATCACAATGAAAATATTGCCAGATACAATTACCAAATTCAATAATTTCATATACACTGACCATAACTACAACTACAGCGCTTCGTTAAAATGTCGCTACACAAAAATGCGATTTCTACTAACATATGCAGCCTCATGCTGCATGTTTTCTGTACTGTGATAAAGCCAATTTAGGTTTCGGAGTTTGGAGATGGTAACCATGAATATACGATAGGCAAACATTTGACAACTGGTAACAGAAATGGATAAGCAACGAAACAAACCTCTTTCGGTAACAGTGATATGAAGTCCCTTTGAAACTGTGGTTCGATAACCTCCAACATGTGCCGTGCCTGTATCGGCTCNCATGCGTCGATCAGCTTATCCAACGCGGACAGCCTCTCGGTGGAATTCCACTTTTGGAACCGATTCAGCCATTCCGGAAGGCCTTCGATTTTCACCAACGTAACTGGGTTCCGAATCACCGACTTTTGTGGACTGCAAGGGATAGAAATCCGATAGAAAAAAGCAACAGGGGATTGGGGAAACCTCAGTAAGTAAATTGGTAGAAAACCGCAAAGTATCCTCGAGACATTGCATACAGGCATCAGGCATGGGTGATGACTGATGATAAGGGTAAATATTTGCAACTTTTTTTGCAACTTCCGGCAGCTTCCTACATACTCAGAAGTTACTCGGAAGTTATGTAGTATGGTGTTTTAAGCTGATTCGGGGAATCTTATATTGCAACTTTATCAACTGTTCTTCATTTTTTCGTACAACTTTTTGCAACTCTTTTTGATTTTTCATGAGTGATTTTTTTCGATTTATTATGCAACTAACTTTTCCCTGGAAGTATTTGGCCATGCAAATAGGTTACTTGATTATTTCACTGTTGTTTAAATTTGAGGCCCTTTCTGATTGGACGTAGCCTACATTCAGGCTAGACCGCCGAAAATTACATTTTCACTGGGATAATTTTTCAGGCTATTGATTTTGTCGAAGTCGCCGACATTGAGTTTTGCTACAGCGCCTTGGACACGGAACAATTCGAGTATCTCATACCCTAATTATTTCAAGGAACTTGTCCATAAATGCAACTTATGTGAGAAATATGTACAACTTTCTACGGATTTGACTGCAACAAAAACTTGCCCTGATGACTGATGATGATGATACATCATTAATATTGCGTATACCGAGAGTTTACAGCAAGGCTTTCTCGCATGATTCACAACCTCGTAGTGGATGAAACTCTAATACAACAACGCGTACAGGCATTTAATCACTCGATATAGGTATACACAACTGAACATGAACCTTAATGAATGAATTAGGACACTGGCCTTCAACAACGTAATTGCAACCTCATAACCAAACGCCCATCACAGTTTAGGTAGCCGTAATTTATTACACTTGGTCCCAGAAATTACTAGACTGAGAACAATAAGTGAGCGACGTATACACAAACATTATTTCACATGTGTCATATCAGAACAAACATCGAAATATAAAATATCATAACTACCTTAAAGGATCTGTAACCGCCCATCCCACGGAGCTTTCGCCCGAGACTGGTATGACTGAGCTAGAATGGTAATGAAGGCATGTGTCAGCAGGGCATACAATTAGCACTCAGCTGGTTAAATCACCTGTGAATGGCTTTACAGGACTTCTTCTGAGGCGTGTGCGGTTTTCCCAAGTCGATATTCCTTCCTAATTTTCTTTTCATCTGCAAATGGATGCATTAGTAAAACACCTTATCCCAATGTTATCAACAATTCAAGCAATCTGTTCTGCTCGAAAGTCAGGAGGCTGTAATATATTAATCCAAGTGTTCCATTTTGTAACCTCATCTTAATCAATCCTCATCGATAGATATGTCCTCTCTTTCATAAAAGATTTTTGTTCAACACTTAGTTATAACCTTTTGAAGCCAAATCCAAGATTATCATAGCGCAGAGTCATTACATTCGCAACCAACATTCCTGCTCCAATATGCGGATTGCTTCATCACTCCTGCCTAACTTCGAATGCGGTTTGATAATTGGCACAAAATAAAGTCATATCATTTACTTGATACATTGATCCTCGCGTTCATCACATGGTAGATTTAATAAGCTAATCCAAGAGAAACCAGTGTGGTTACTTCTCGCTTCGTCAATTATTAGAAATAACTTCTGAACCATCTGCACAACATTGTAAGGAAATGGCCCAATTGTGAAAAGTATCAAAATTGTTGCCAAAATGGATCAAAAATATTTGCTGTTTCAACCTTTCAGCAGTCACAATTGCTAAAGACCACGACCAAGCTCAGCAGACAATAATGCTTCGTCAGAAAATATGCGCAAGTAATGTGAACATGGACTTTGTGGGCGCCGACAAAGTGCTTAAAAATTAGATCAGAAGCATTCTGTGCTGATCCAGTTGGCGAGGGCCATCGGCAAGCTAGGTTGAAATGTGATGAATAACATGAGCCAGGGTTGTGACCGAGTCACCAGGTTCCGAGTGACAAGTCAATCTTACTTTTATAGTTCTGACTCGAGTCAAGATGAGTCAAAATTCACCATAGAGTCAAGTCCGAGTCCAAGTCCAAGTCGCGGAGTAGAGTGTCGAGTCAAAGTCATGTGTTTTGACTCGCGTCCAAGTCATTGTGTTGACTGTTGAGTTTCGAGTTAATGTCCTGCGAAACCTACTTTTTACAACTCTGCTCGGCGATACCGAATGCTTCGCATTCATAATATACTAAATTTCCTCACTTTTAACAGTTTCTGGTAGCATTTCCAAGCACAGACAGACAAAACGATAATGGTGTGATAACTTTACTATTCTTCGAAATCACAATGAGATGTTTGACTTGGTAGACCCAGTCTCGAGTCATGCACCATGACTCAAGTACAAGTCGAGTCAATACACAAATTGACTCGAGTAGAGTCATTTGTCATTATTCAGGAAGTCGAATCATCAAAAAATCGCCATTTGAGTCATTACAACCATGACAAGAACTAATTTAAGCCCTTTAATTCAAACTTCTATGTGTGTTTTGGTGAAGTTATGCAGGGCTGCCGCAAGTAAAATCAGTCACTGATTCGATCGCGTCTGGTCTATTCACGCACCACTAATTGGAACTTAAGTTACTTTATAAAAATGTGTTACATGATATAGGCCAGTGGTTCCCAACCGGTGGGGAATTCAATAGTTTCCAGTGGGGAATAGACGCATTTTTTAAACATTATATACAGGATAGTCTGCATATTTACTGAGACACATGCACAATCACCGTTACCAGTTAACTGGTCTGGAATGTATGTATGGAAAATTATAAATTGAAAGTGTCCTCGGGGAACGCCTAAATGTTCTCTTTTTCGGGAATTTGTCCTCTTTTTCTCTGAAAAGGATTTAGATGTCACGAAAAATGCGACTCCGACGCGGAGTTTTGGGTAGTGGGGAATGAAGACAAAAAGGTTGGGAACCACTGATATAGGCACTGTCGACATTTGCCTTTGGCATTAGACTCTGAAAGAACAGGCCACTAAACACAGAGCCACAAAATGCAAACCAGATCTAGAATCCGACAGACCTCATTCTTACAGCAAAATCAAACGCATCAACGATGTTGCATGCTTGCTAGCACCCACCAGGAGCTACCAAACCAAGGGCATCCTGAATCCCGTAAATTTTCCACAATTCTCATAGAACTGTCCGATGACGGTAGAAAACCAAATCTATTATCTCACCAACTGCTTGGCTGTACATTTCCGTGCCGACCCACATCGGTCGGTGTCCATTTCGCAGTACAGGTCCGTGTTAGTTTCATCCGGAGTTGCTAGTTGGATCGGCCCGTCTGGACTACCGGTGGATTTCAACCGTTCGTTACGTCGTCGAGACAATGGTTTGTCAGCAACTATCTTCCGCAGCCGTCCGGACCGAGTGGGCGACACATTCAACACCAGTGCACTGCGGTCGCCATCTTCAGACTGCGAAATTTGAGGTCTCGGATCTTTGGACGAGGGCGTGCTTCTTGTTGACATCGAGAAAGTGCGCTCTTCGTTTTTACTTCGGCTTCTTGTCCGATTTGACCTCATGATTGGGGTATCTTGAAAGAGATATACTTAGCATAATGCATAGTACCGCAAGATGTGGTCAATGTGATTGAAATGATCATTAACCATAGACATGATATAATGATGCTTGCCGGAGAAGTCTGGAATAATGCATCAGACTCAAGTTATGATCAGCGCTTGGCTGACAAGGTTGGTTACACCACTACAAAGAGGTTCAATTTCAAACATATTAACTGCGGCTGGGGGCTAAATTTTTCAACAGTTGTGCCTAGATATCAGACACAATATGAGACAATCACAGTTGCAAATTGATATGTATTAGCGAGAAAGGGTTACTTGTCGTTTCTAAAAAAGTTCTCTCTGTTAATTGACATACACGCAATGAACCAAACATTTGTAATAAATGAAAAATCATTTCCAATGTTCACTCCTTCTAAGGATATGACCATCGCAAAATGGCTTGTCCAGCATTGCCTCTTATTAAACGGATCTATTTCGGTGGAGCACCTGCCACCACCCCGAAGAATATAAATTGTAGAAAACAGAATATATATGTTAAGAAGCAATCAAAATAAAAGCAAGACAGGACAATAACAAACCAATTCTTTTTCCCTTGATATAGCACACATATCTTAATTCTCACAAATTGAGGATGCATTGCACATTGGCAAAATTTGCCATCATAACTGTCAATTACAACAATGAGCCGATCGAATGAAACAGCAGTGAGCACCTTCTGAAATGTCATATATTAGATGTTTCCTCTTTTCCTGTACTGTACTAGGGTGTACTGAACAATGCTGTAAGGATACAGACAGCAGTAAATTCTAGTAGCACAATGACATAGAGATGAGTCTGGTTGACTAATCTAGTTCAGGAAGCAACTACGCAATGGAGTGATTAATCAATCATGACAAACAAACTCAGTGTCAGGCAACAGTCTTTCCGCAGCTACAAGTTTATCATATAATTAGGTAAGATCAACTTTGAACTGTGTTTATCTACAGGGACAGATCAGATAATCAATTCATATCTGAGATAACAGCTTGGTAACGGGTGGCAGGGGTGATACAATGGTCAACAACAGCACTAGATTAGTGCTTCTAGCCAATACATGCTATATTGAGACACTAACATCAAATCACATCATATCGTCATTTTTACTATTGCGTCAATAGGCGTAACGTAGTTTCAGTATTATGAAACACATCCCATGTCACTTATATGCGGTAATGCCGGATGAACAATGAATGTAACTAGAGAAATCGGCAAGAGGCGATAGATGAACAATTAAAAAACAAATTCATCTTTTACTTCTGAAGCGACATCAGAAAACCTGATTGTGAAATTAGACCACAGGGCTTCCGCTGCTATGCCTTTGAATGGAATTACGGCCCAAAAAACTTTTATCTGCAATTGTAACTGACTTGAATTCGGTGATGAGAGAGAATCTTCCAAATTATGAGCGGATGTCGAAGGAGTGTCCAGCGTCTCAACTTCTACGGAGTCTTTGTTCTGGCTCGGTCGCTCATCCGTGAAGAAAGTGTGGTTTAAATTCCTCCTCCAACGAACATGGCTCTGCTCCCCATTCCAATCTACGTTATCTTCCCCCCCACTCTCACCTGCCCGATAAAATCGTGTAGACGTATAATGACTGCATGTGCACACATATGGTCCGCAATGTTTTTGTCAAATTATCGAAACCGGCGGAGAGTTTACGAATTTGATTGGAAAATTTAGAAGTTTTAAATCAACGTTATTTCGAAGAAACTCTATCTTAATTAATATCACATTCACATCAATTTGAAATTTCAATAGCCTACATATCATTACAATCAGAATGTGCACTCGTTAAGTCTCACTCAGTATCAAATTTCAGAAATAAATATGATAGAGCTTTGAAAATTCAAATACATTATCACTACGGTAATCATGAGGGTTCAGCTATTTTGTGCACGTCGACTATGTCCCAATATGTCAGTAGTAAGCACAACGCATACCAAATGTACTGCCAACTGGACAAATAGCCCCTGTTTCAACTCAATTTATTTTCGAAAATGGCACCCACGTCCTTAGTTATTTCGCATTAGACGCTGAGATGCATCCTGTCACTTCGAAAGTAGATATGCCCAATTAACTGCAAAAAAGATGCGACCCTTCAACCACATCTACTTTTGGAAACTACTTACTTGACTCTTGAGTGCTTTTCACATATCCTTTAAATAGCTACTTCTACTGTAGTACAATTTGCCCACCTGTGCCTGGTGCCGACATAGCCGCTGTGCACAAAATAGATGTACCAATAATTAAGATATCAGCGCAAATGAAGTGAAGTTGACGGCGGAAATAGTGCACCCTTCACGAAATCGGCTATTCTATCTTCACGCGCGCAAATCAAACAAGTTTCATTGAATCGATTACCGACTTCCCATTCCACACTGGCGTGGCGAAAGTTACACTTTCCTTACAAAATAACAAGACACCGACAAATACAGAGTGCGGAATTCTCACCAGAGTAACGCGCACGATACCAGATTTGCCGGACTTTAGAACAATAGGCGCATGCTGGTCGGCGCACAATTGAATCCGCGGAAACACGAGACGAATTCGAACAATAATATGCGGCGCGTTGGTGGGTATTAAACTTCGTCAATATGATTGCTTACTTTTGAAGCGAAGATTTGAATACAACTAACGGAGTAACTAGGGCGTGCCAGTACGAAACGGCGTATTGTTAACGGGTAAACAGCTACGCGAACGGCAGCTGCCTAGCGCCCGGTTCCGTATTTAATTAGCGCACAATTTTTCCAACAATCATCGTAATCGTCGTCAGACAACTTTAAGGCAACAGTGCTGTAACAATACCACTTCCTTTCGAAACAGATATTACGCAGGCTGGCGAATGTGGGACAGCATTACGTAGTTCGACGCCACGTCACAATCGACTGTTAAACTGGCGAGCGACTTGAACAGCTGCAATATTATCGACAGCAGGTAAAACGATAGGCTATGTTAGAAGCGACAAGGAGAACAGGAGCCGTTAATTTGGTATCGCGAGACTGAGACAACAGTCATCGTCCTAACATCAGCTATTCATTATTATTAACGGTATTGTGAGCTGACCTTGTCAGTGGCAGACATGCGACGGCAGTTTATTCATCGATCGCAATTGTTTCGCAATTCTGACGTATTGCTTGCGTCCGTCTCGGTATTTTCTAAACATGCGACTGGCGATCTAATACCCGCGATTAGGCATGGATATGATCTTTCACGAAATGAGTCGCACAAAGACGTTGGCGCGAACGTAAAATCTATGTAATAGATGTTGTGAAGCGCGTGAAAATCGGAAATAATTGCGCTCATGTCGAAGGCGGAGACCGGATGATTATTTATTCATTTTTGTAATACACTTTTATGAGGGCCTTTGGCTTCGTGTGCCTACACAGAGCACGGCGTATTTTGTACAGAACGCACAGCACGACGGTGAAAATTTATGTTCATTTTATCACAGTACAAAGCCTGACCACATCTCATGGATGATATAGTGCTAATGAGCATATTGCCGCGCGGCGGTGACATTTTTATCAAAGCATTTGTCCCACACGAATGAATGATAGGAGTTGACGTTCCTATCCCGCCTGCAGAGCAACACCCAGGCTACATGAGGAAGTTACATAGTGACGTCACATTCGACACAGCATGATTCCTCAAAAATGGTATCACAGGCTGTATCAAGTTTTGCGAGTCTCCAAAACAACGGGAACGTCGCAGATATGATTGTTAATTCGTTTACCATAAAACTTTTCACATCCCATAACATATTCCCAGGTTAAGTAAATACACAAACCCTGACTATTTCCGCAAATATGAGAATTTTGCCTTCCTGATTCCCTGCGGTTTTCGCTATTCTGCGTTCACATGAGCGCAAAAATTCTCAGAATAAGATCGTAAATGTGAGCGCTTTCCAGATTCCACGCGATTTTTCGCGATTCTGCGTTCACATAGGCGGAATTCGGATTTTTCCCCCCGGAGCTTTTCGAAATTGGGTAAAATCTAGCCAATCACTCTGTAGCGCTGTAACTTCTCGACGGCATATCTGCAACCAGATTTTCCGCGCAATATGCAAACGCTCCGCTTTATCGAATGCCAATAACGCAAGTACCAACCTACAAAAGTTCGCCTTGAGCACAATCTCAAACTAAATCCTTCGCAATACCGAACAAGCGCGAAATCGCAAAGTCACCATTACAGGAGTCACACACGGATATGTTTTCGCCGCTGATACCTGCGCTGTGAACACATCTTTCGAGGCTCCGTATCGCGTAATAGAAATAGATAGCATAATTCACGTAGCGCCTTATGAAGCGAACCGCCGATAAGAACCCCGGCGATCCATCAAAACAAGCAGCTGTCGCGCGACTGTAAAAAACGCGTCCCAAGCGACATAATTACGGTTACCGAGCAGGCTGATATCAAAATCACGGTTATAGCCCAACAATTTGACCCTCAAAACTCGCGCACCCCAGCAGCAGCTCCTCCGCAAGATCTAACTAAACGCTATAAGCACACACTTCGGACAAAAGAACACAAAGACATCGTACATCCCATATTTTCACGTAAGTAAACTCAAACCTAGGCTAACCCGCGTGCGTACAGACGTAAATTGATAGCCTAATGGAAAAAAGTTCGCCCGATTGTACTTCTACTGGATATTTGTTGGTCCTTGAAATTCAATTGATTCCGATCGCTGATAAACGATGAAGATACGAGCACGACTAGCGTTTGTCCAGCGTAGAGGGAACTGAGACTTACTGGTAACACGCAAGAGTTGATATAATTAAAAGCGTTTTCGAAGGTTGGAAAGGTCAAGCCTGTTTGTACACTGGTTTTAAAAATGAGCGCATATGGTATGCAATGCATATATAACGAAAGTCTTCTCTAATGAATATTAAATAATAGCATAGCATAACTCCCCAGACCAATTGAATTTATTGTTATGGTCGTTTACCCAGTGAAGTATCACATTTGCATCATAGATATTTGAAGGTTGTTTGTTTGAGTTTGAAAATATATTATCGAAATAAGTCACTTCTACTCTGTGTCAGACGCTACTGTAGCACCAGATAGCTCTAGTCTGACCATTTCAGAGGACAGATCGTACCATCAGCGCAGGATATAAGTTGAGCAGAGCATTCAAATAACGCCTGTTCATAACGCAATCGATTTGGGTAAAAATATAAGTCTTCAACCCATTAAAGCATCCGAATTGGAAGTCGCAACTACATAAAACAAATGCACGACCTTGATCATCGAGAAAATAGCACGAGATCATAGAGATTTATTGCTAAGATGACGATAATCCCGTCCCAGTGCAACATGTGTGTAGTGTAGTGTGTGGTATCACAGGTTAAGACTTTGAAGGGGGATATATAAATAAAACCAAACCTAAAAAAGCATCATTGACACCAGCATCAGATTCTTCCAGATTTCAATTATCAACATCGAGGCTAAATCTTTCCACCGAATTGGCAACTTGAACATCAAACATATTGAACAGCCGCCTGCAATCAAGACCTTGTCAGATCTCGAGCTGGAAAACCCAAGATCATCACCATTACGGCTCAGTCATCCTTGCCAAAACCAGGCAGTGGAGAGCCATGTGACCGTGGTGACTGAAGCATCTGCCCATGTTTCAGGATTCAAACGTAGAGATGGCCACATCAGACAAAAACTGAAGGTCTCGAAAGTAGATGACATCTTTCAATACTAAACATGATATTAATGTTTGTGCAGCCTGATAACCTGTGATACTATTACAAATAATTTCTGTTTCCAATACAGAATTGATGTTTGTGTTTTGAATGTGGATTTCCAATTTTATTGTTTTCAATCAGGAGCTTTGTGATACATGTGATACAAACCCTATAACAGCATGGTAGTAAGAAATTTCTTGACAGTCACGGTTTTAAAGTTATCGATATCGCGGGGCCGCACTGCCGATGAATGGCGTGTTGAATACAGTTTTTGCAGTCACTATTCGATGCCCAAGTCCTATTTATACTTGGAGGGGGCTTCATTTGTTTGAGCAAGTTTTGAAAAGTAGTTGTATTTGATGCGATATGTTGCTCAGTTATAAGATCAATCACTACATGCTTTTGACATCCTACCCACTGTTTCAGTGCTTAATTTTACCTATACATCAGTAATTCCCTTGTAACTTTTTCTGTTAATTTTTAAGAGTAAGTTCTATGGAAGTGAGATTGAAACATGTTTCTTCTGCATCTTTTAGGCCCAAAACTAGCTTTCTAGTGTAAGCGGTTATCAAGATATAGCGAAATTAGCTATTTTCGGCTTGTTTGTTGAAAATGCACGACCACTAGAGGGTGTACAAACACAAAATTATGATAGAATTTATTTACTTGCTATTTGACACCACATATCAAGACACTTTTTTGAAATTCAAAATTTTTCATTTTTCACTCCATCCTTATACTGATATATATATATATTCACTTGTTGCGCCAGGCGTATCATGGTCATAAATATTACCGTCAGTCAGGAGACATATCACTGTCCAATGAATAAGTGAGTGACATTCAGTAGAAAAAATACAGTATAATACCACTACCAGATCTATTTATAACAGTAAAATTATTCAGAAAGACTATGTAGCAATGCGTAATACCTGAAAATATAATAGATGTTTCTGGTGTAATTCCGTCCACATCTTCATCTCTTGCACTGACATGTGGAAGATGTCTATTGCGACCAGACACGCAGAGTAAAACATTCTGATTTTTTTCTAAGATCTGTGTTGTTATTCCTGGAACATCCGTGAGTTCACATAATTTTTTGAATTTGCCCACCGTCTGAAAAATAATAAATACCAGCTTGATTGATATTTAAAATATTTCAGTTATTTATAGTAAATATAACAAAAGAAAACAGTGAACAACCATCAACTACTCGCTGTAAATGTTGGATAAGTTATTATATAATTTTAGCCACACTGTAGCAAAGCAGCCAACATTAATTAATCTCAAAATTCGAAGCACATTCTTCAATATATCAATGAACACAGTAGCACACGATTGAGAATTGTTCTAGTTCATGATCAAGTGATTAGGTACAAAATGGAAACAATATCCGAAAGAAAAGAATCACTTATAACTCTTTATGAGGAATTAGGGATTATGCTAATGAGCATTAGACAAGACAAGTATGTTCCAATAGCAGTCAATGTTTTATTAAAGGCGACAATGAATATTTGGGATTTATCAGCTATGTCAGACGTTGATATGCTG
>ATSW01005148.1:0-12309 GCA_000444245.1 Botryllus schlosseri
AAGCCCCCTAATTGGGGGGAGCGAGCTCGAAGGGGGCCCAAAAATATTTAGTGAACAAATTATGGAGTATTTTATGAAATTTTATGCAACTTTTTCAAAGATTTTTTGCGCTGCGCGCGATTTCAAGTTTCCAAGTACCTTATTATTGGGTACTTTTCGACCAAGATAAAATACGCAAGATTTGTGGAAGTGAGCATATCGGCGTTAGCCATTACCGCGCCACGCCGCACGAAGACATATAAAGTTTTAGGCCATGTAACATGCGACTCCAAGAAGTGTGCGAAAACGATCGGCAGCGAGAAAACCTTGGCCGAAAAGGACTGCCCTTACGCTGACCGAAAACTTCGTTATGTATATTCAAAATACATAGAGGTATAATTGACCATAGGCGCCTAAATGACTGGCGCCGAATGTTCCTGTCTTGGCAATCTGAACGTCACGAGACAAATAGGCTACCATCCCGCAGGGAAGAATTATATGCCAGTGAAGAACTACCAATTTGAAATCGTGTGCATCTTTTAGTTTAGTACGTTTGGGCGATTCTATATTTTTTGATATAGCAGACTGGAGGTCACGAAATAACAAATAACACCATGTAACGAAGTCGTACCAACTGGTCCGCCCGTCCGAATATGTTTAATTATTATTTACGGACCTTACAGTTTCCAAGACACCTCACTCAGCTCTACCGGTAAATCTGATAACGTGAGCAAAAAGGACAAGTATTTGATAGCAATATATTTATGCAACTCCCGATCCTATTGACCTATTTTATTTTGAATTATTGAGAATTTTCGCGCACAGCGCTGGCTCACTAAACGGTGATCCTGATTTCGTGGCAGAAGCGAACAACGGCACGGGGGGTCGGTTTATCACCCTATGGGAGCTCAAGACCTAAGTGTTTTGGGGGGCCTGACGAAGTGCTGTTTCGTTCCTGCCACCGGGTATACACCCGAAGATGTTTAATTATTATTGAGTGGTCCTACCTTTTCAAACACAACTCACTCGGCTCAACCGGTCAATATGATTACGTGAGCAGAGAGAGGATAAAAATTGATATCAATATATCTGCAATTCTCGATTATATTGACCGATTCAATCATGAATTATAGAAATTTTTCGCGCTTGGCGCGTTTTGTCGTGAGAAGCTGCCTAAAACGGACACACGATTTCGATGATAAATAGCGGTAAATGGCCATCTAGCCTGAGGGGGTCTGGGGGCTTCGAAGTTCGGTCTATCACCCTATGGGGCCCAAGAGAAACGTTTTTTTGGGGGGGGGCTGACGAAGTGCTGTTAAGGCCCTGGGTATTGATAACTAATTTACTGATAGATGTGCAACAAGGGACTCACGATTGAATACGCCGAGATGCGTACTGCTTAGCCGGCAAAAAGCAGCATAATTGGTAGTCCCATAGCTCGCGACCCAAGCGTCCGCCTAATTTGTTATGTCGGTGTTATTCGAAAGCAAGTGTCGCACTGATTCCAAAAATACGAATTGAAATCTCGCCAGGGCAATAAAACTACTCCGAAATAGCCAGCAAAGGTTGATTGTTCTGAACAACGGGAGCGCGGCAACACAATGGCCAATGGCGTCAAGCGAATGATCGGAACAATGCTAATTTTCATATATTGGTGACTATTTTGGGTTCCTTTCATTGCCCTGGTATTCGTGCGGCCCCGGCCGTACTCTGAAATTCTAAATTTGGCCCTGCCATCGAAAAAGGTTGGGAACCACTGTCTTAGACCCATTCGTAGTCTTTGCTGACAATAATCCAATAATCATTTCGAGCCCCTCCATAACCCGCCACGTTAGCATACTTAGGTCAATGCATATTCACGAGAATGATCACTGACTTGATATGGAATAAGCTTCATTCAATGTCAAAGTTTTCGTGGATTCAGTAATTCTAATTCTTATCTAATTTGGGGAAAATTTGTAGCTATAATTATAATTTTAA
Source organism: Botryllus schlosseri (assembly GCA_000444245.1). NCBI lineage: Eukaryota > Metazoa > Chordata > Ascidiacea > Stolidobranchia > Styelidae > Botryllus > Botryllus schlosseri. The sequence continues at coordinate 1,960 of ATSW01005148.1, forward strand.
TCCTAATTGAATTTGAAAATAAATGCGAAGTTATAATTCTAATTCTAGTCTAATTTGGAAAAGAAAATACTGTGTAGCTATAATTTCAATTCTAATCTAATTTGAAAAAACTGTGTAGTTATAATTCTAATTCTATAGTATAGTTTGTAAAAGACTGTGTAGCTATAATTCTAATCTAATTTGAAAAAAAACTATGCATATATAATTATAATTCTAGTCTAATTTGGAAAAACGACTGTGTAGCAGAGGTGGTCAAAGTAGCCAAGAAAGCTGCTCAAGTAGAAGTAGCGACGTAAAAATCTACTCAAGTACGAGTAGAAGTACTTCTTCCATAAGCCACCTAAAACTACTTGAAGTAGAAGTAGAATTGACTGACTTTAAATCTACTCAAGTAAGTAAGTAGTTTTGAAAACAGTCCTAATTCGTTCGCATGGACTGTTTAAATCTGCAAATTGAGCTATGGGAAGATGCATGCAGAGAGCTTGATTCGTAATGATGCATCCCAAGAGGTATCAATTTTCAACATAATAAGCATTCTTTCGCACCATGGGATGCAAATTATAGTATTGATATGAAAATGCGATACTAACCCTTTGTTTACTAGAAAACTCCGTTTTAGAGAACATCATGGCATGGCGCCCTACCCCATATTATAAGGCCCCAAGTTTAGGCGAAGAGCAATACGGAGAAGTTGTATCGGATTCAGTATCAACACTTTGCGCGATTAGTATACGGTAATAACAAATATTGTGGGTCGTAAAATTTATATTTAGTGTAGCTTTATTTTCGGAAAATAAAGGCATCACTACACTTGCCTTTATGCTTCAACATGTATGTTCTGCAGAAAAAATAACTGGAAGTAATTAGAACTCAAAACATGATACTCGGAATTGAAAGTGAAATACAAATATCACCTCTAAAAAGCGGAAAATATATGTCATGTCTTTTGTCCATAAAGCTTCAAAGGTGACGTTCGAAAAAGCCAGGTGAAACGTTAAAAAAGCTAGATTTTCCAGATTAGCAGGAATCGTCATTGCGGCTACAAGATTGAGATATGATAGGTAGCCTAATTGCTAGATTGCGAAACGGTGGTTTCAAACATTATGGCGGGCCATATTTACTGTGATGAAATATTTGATATGGGCGACAATGCGGTGTGAGCAGAACCAAGCAATCCGGCACCTAAATTATATTCACCGATACTTTCGTGAAAACATAGTTGTCACTCCATAACTACTGTGCACGAAGCGCAACAAAATTTCCGGGCTTTACTTGACTTTTATGAATAATAAATGTTGGTACTCCGTGAAAACAGCCCCGAAATTCCTCAGGCTATCTTTCGTATTGAGGTTAAGCTACTTCTACTTGCCAAACTGGAAATAGCAAAAACTAAGTAGGTAGATCACAAAATATTACGAAGTAGAAGTAGAAGTAGAGAAAGTCATATCTTCTTGAGTAAGTACCAGAAGTCGAGGAAAACTACTTGAGTACTTCTAAAAAGTACTACAAGTATTTCGTTACTGACCACCTCTGCTGTGTAGCTATAATTCTAATTCTGATCTAATTTGGAAATAAATATGAAGGTATAATTCTAATTCTACTCTAAAACTGTATAGTTATAATTCTAATTCTAGTCTAATTCGAAAAAAAAACTGTGCAGCTATAATTATGATTCTAGTCTAATTTGGAAAACCTGAAAATTTTCTAGTTGTCAAACTCTGCTGGTATTCATCCATCATATAATCGGAAGTAACCAATTTCAGGATCGTGCTATTGCTACCTCTATTCGAGTAAGAGCGAATGCTGCCCTTCACTCAGCGGCGGGCCGGACTTCTGTTGCACCGCAACGCAAGCCAAGTACTCTGGATATTGGTGCGACTCAGATGCGGACTGCGGCGATGGCGAGAAGACAATTTGTTGCCAGAGGCGATCGGTATGTTGCTCCAACGCCGAATATGAGGAGGAGAACCCACTGTGCGCTTCTGACACGAATTGCGCTTCGGAAGACCTGCCGTACTGTTGTGACGAAGGACGTTGCTGTACGTTTCACGAGCACGAAGCCGAAAAAACAACTTGCTACTCAGACTCGGACTGTGGAGATCCCTCCAGGCCGCACTGCTGCTCAGACGCTAAGTGTTGCCGGAGGATTGACGACACCTCTGACGACACCCTTTCTAGCGACCACTATACAGAATACAATGGATACAGCAACGCCGGATCTTCTTCTTCTACACCGTAAGTGCAGAGGTGGTCAAAGTAGTCAAGAAAGCTACTCAAGTAGAAGTAGAAGTAGTGATGGAAAAATCTACTCAAGTACAAGTAGGAGTACTTTTTCCATGAGCAACCTAAAACTACTTGAAGTAGAAGTAGAATTAACTGACTTTAAAAGTACTTAAGTAAGTAAGTAGTTGTGAAAACGATCCTAATTCATTCACATGGATTGTAAAATGGTGCAAATTGAGCTATGCGAAAGGTGACGAGCTTGATTCATATTGATGCATACCAGCAGGTCTCCCATTTTCGATAGCATAAGCAATAAGCATTCGTCCACAACATGGGATGAAAATGATAGTATTGATAGGGAAATGCGATACTAATCCTCTGTTTACTCAAACAGCACGTTTTAGAAAATATCATGGTACTGCGCACTCCCCCACATTATAAGGCCTGTAGTTTAGTCGAGGAGCATTACGGAGATGTTGTGTTGGATACGGTGTAAACACTTTGTGCGATCAGTAAACGTTATTAAAAAATATGGTGGACCGTAAAATGTTATATGGTGTAGCTTTATTTCTGGAAATTGAAGGCATTGCTACACTTGTTTTTATACTTCAATTTGTTCGTTATCAATACAAAAGAACTGATACAAATTAGAAATCAAAATATATGGTACTGGGAACTGGAAGTGAAATATAAATCTAAAAACGGAACATGTATTTAATGTCTTTAGTCCAGAAAGTTTCGAAGGTTGGTATGCTAAAACAGCTCTAAAACTAAAAAAAGTCTGAGTCTACTTTTCCAGATTGGGATACGCCATGGACAGCTTGATTACAATATGATAAGTAAATGCTAGATTACAAAACATCGGTTTCAAACGTTATGATAAGCCATATATATACTGTGATGAAATACTTGATATGGCGAAGGGCGACAATGCGGTATGAACGGAACCACGCCAACCCGTTACCTAAATGATATTCACCGATACTTTCATGAAATCATACTGGTTACACCCTATTCACTGCGCGTGAAGCGCGACGAAGATTCTGGGCTTAACTCAACTTTTATGAAAATTAAATGTCGATACTCCGTGAAAACAGCCCCGAAATTTCTCAGGCTATCTTCCTGATTGGAGAAATAAACTACTTCTACTTGACGAACTGAAAATGACGAAAAGTAAGTAAGTAGAGCACAAAATATTATGAAGTAAAAGTAGAAGTAGTGAAATTCAGATCTAATTGAGTAAGGACCAGAAGTAGAGGAAAACTACTTGAGTACTTCGAAAAAGTAGAAGTACTTCGTTACTGACCACCTCTGCGTAAGTGTCATACCCGACGTATATTGATATGCGTATGGTATAATTATTTAAATAATTTACGAGGTACGCGAATCTATAGAACTACGTCCAACTATATGCATTATGTACGTTTCCCCTAATTTCTGAATGCATGTCCAGACTTGGAAAACTAGATAATTGTAGTTTTTTATCCTAATGAGAGCACTGGTTCGCAACCTTTTTGCCTCTGTGGACCTCTTTTAGACCATCACGGACCCCGCGGACGCCCGCAAGTTTCCGTTCAAAACTAGCTCAATTATCGTGCCGCCGGCATCTGTCATGTGCAAATATTATTATCATTAGGCTTGTGATAAACAGCCACAAAATGACTTTTCCTGAAAATACTGTCATACTAATCATACTGTAAGTAGAAAGTGGGTCGACTTTTATTATTTCGAAGTGAATTTTGTGGATTTATTCTATTGTCTTGAAAATCCGCGTTTTCGATTTGACACGAACGAGTGCCGAAAATCCATTTCTACGAAGATAAGTGGTGGCGAATGTAATATTAAAACGCATAACTCTCCCGACGATACATTGTAGCGTGCTCACAACATATAGGACACCAAAATTGAGAAACAGAGTTTAAATGAGCATATCACGTCCAGCCTAATTCATTCATATCTTGCATTTCATTTTGAAGTTATTCTGAAATGGTGGTTATGAATATCACAGAAGAAAGTGGATTTCAGGTCAAGGTTTCAATCCCTATACATAGGGATAAATTACGAAGAAAAAAAACAGGAATTCCTGCTTCAGACGACTGTTCACTAATTCACGGAGACTATGACAGCTCCATATTCAAAATGTTTTGCAAAGATTTCGAAGTTACCCTGTTTGAGCTTCTCCAGCTTCTCGCGTTTCCACAAACCCCAGCAAAACGCTTCTGAAGGGCAATATCTTTGCCTCATAGGCTATTAGCAATTTTGCAATCAAAATACGTTTGCACAGTAGGATATTTCCTTTCATGCGATCATTCTAAGGACATGAGTCCTGAAGTTTCAGCTCTCATTTCAATCCTAATCTATTTCACGATTCACCTGTAATTATTGCTGAAGAACTATATGCTATAGCGCAAAACGAGCAGGATGCGGTTGTCTAAAATTCGGAAAATCTCAATAATGCCTCCTTGTAATGTATCATTCCACACAATCTACAGACTATTGATGAAAACAAAACAATGAACCTGGGGGATAAGCGTTTGAAAGTAGGCCCCGAAGAGTGGGCACTGGGCGATGGGGATGCAACCGACCATATAACACAGCGAGAAGTCTAGTAATCACGAAACCACGGCTTTTGATTAGCTAGTCGGCTATGCTTCAATGATCACAGTAGCATTATAGATAACGGTAGGTAGATTATATGTAGTGCAAGCANAGTNNCNTATACNNNTNTCNGACACCAGCAAATCTCACGACTCGGTGAAATTGGTCTACGTCACACTTTCCATTTGGTCAAAGGCAAGTTAACGGCCATTTTTGACCGGCTTGCCGAGCGCTAAATTCGATAAAACGGGTATCAATGGAAGAGCTGCTGCTGTACTGATTACGAAAATATAAATTTTATTCTGCTCATGGTCCTGGAACCCCCAAAACCAGCCTCGAATTTTGCATTGTGACCGTGTTTTGACATTGTGACGCAACTATTCTGTCTGGCAAAACGAGAGTGAAGCTAAGAAGAAAGAGTCAGACAGCATTGTTGCGTCACAATTCAAAACTCGATCACGATGCAAAATTCGAGGCTGGTTTTGGGGGGTTCCAGGACCATGAGCAGAATAGAATTTACTCACTCACACTCTAGGACAGTGTTTCTCACCCTTTTTTCCACTTCCGATTTTTTTTTCCGAGTCTTCTTTCCCCACAAACCTTCTATCCAACCCTCAAAAATACTCCCTCAAATATAATTTGGTAAGATGTCGTTTAATAATGACTTGCTATTAGTGAAAGTTAATAAATACGCACCGCGATTGATAGTGACGATAATGAATCCAACAGTCAACGGGAATCCGAGGTTTCATTAAGTATTGTCGAAAATTGAAAATATAGGGTAAATATGGCTGATTTGTCGGAAAAAGCTTCCGACCCACGTCCTAAACGGACCACTAAATACCTTTGAACCAGTTTGCATATTGCATTGCAAGGCGGCAATTTTCTCTCTAATTTTTCACGAGTTTGCGTGCACTAACCAACTCCCTGTGCGGTCCCCTGGACAACAGCAGCCTAGATATTTAAAAAGATTTCATCACTCTGACTAGACACTCAAATTACCGAATCGATCCATTAATCGCGTATGTAGACTTCAAGTTTAACGTAAAGAAAGCAAAGAATTTATTAACGTAATGTCCTTCACTAGCGGTTGAACTCAATGAGACATCTGTGTTGGATCAAAGTTGAGAACAAATTGTTTGGACTCTGAAGGCATGTCGAACGTAGAAACCCTTTGTAAAGATTGCGCGAGAACATCAGTTAGACTAAAACGCAGCGTTGTCTTGTTAATGCTCATGCTCGAAAATGTATGTAGACGCGGGGCACATTATCGTGTAAGACCGGAAACTGTCTGCGGGCCACTCACAACCGCGTCGCCGGCTGGACCCGCCCGTGGGCAGTATGATGCCCGCTCCTGATCTACAACTACAGGCTATAACTGTTTAACCGACGACTTCTAGGGCTCCAACCATCCCATATCGTGCACGTCGACTATAGGCTCACACCACATGTTTTTGTCTCGAAAGTTGGCCTATTCACACAATTGTGGCATACCTATAACCTTTTGAAAATAATTTTCTTTTTAAATGGCATTTTTTTATTAAAACACTGTGTGACACAGAGTGTTTTAAAACACTATTGACGACCCTGTATACATTGCGACGTAGCAACAATTCGCAACAATTATATTCAATGTTTGATACGGCATGTCATTTCCCTGTCTATACTGCATATTGAGATATAGCCTTACGAAATTCCGTTGTTTAGAGGTGTATGCGTCGGATACATCCGGTGTTATCAGTATAACGTAAAATAAGTATATTTGTTTACAGCGGAACTATTGTGGGCGTAGTAATCGGCGTACCTCTCATTTTACTCGTTATCGGCTTGAAGATGTGCAGGCTATACAGAAGACCTGCGACCATCCGAAGACAGATATTGGTGGAAAGTTAAATTATAGTCTTATCATATGTTATTGTATATAGGAGTATACCTTCCAATTCCTCTTTCAAACTAATCCTAAAACTACTTGCAAAAAGTAGCTAGTTTTTCTTACAACACGTTGAGGTAAAAGTGAAAGACACAGGTGTCACCAACCTTTTTGAAATCAAAAGCTTCTTATTTGGTACTGATTAATGCGACGGCTACCAGTTACTCCCGTCGTTTATCCGTGCTCAGCTGTATTTCTTCACTTAGATTAGTTAGGCATTTAGATCACTGGGCAAGGTTTCCGCAGCTTACCAAGAAGAGAAAACTCTCACTCATCGGGACTCACACCAGCGTCTCCCTGCTCAGTTGCGTTACCGAACAGCGCGCCGATGCGCCAATCTCTGCGTTGAGACTCGGGATTATTAACTATATTCTTGTAAAGCCTCTGTGTTGACGAAAACGAGCAACACCCCGATCCAAATCTGCGTTCGTGTTTCTTAGGCTCGACTGACCCATTCCAACTGCTACTCATATGAAACCCTTCTCCGCTATGACTTTCAAGTCTATCATTTGAATATTTGCTACTGCGACCATGGCTCATATACTGAGGTAGTCAGAAGTAGAAGTAACGTAATAAATGTCTACTCAAGTACAAGTAGAACTAGCTATTTCCAAGTAAGTAAAAGTGAGTAGTCCAGGTATGCTTTTGCCTAAAAACTATCATGTAGAAGTGGAAGAGTCTAATCAAATAAGCCCTGAGTAAGAAACGCATTAAAGCTAACCTGCTCGAGTAATTCGTGAACGTTGAAGTACTTCGTCACTGGCCACTGATATCGTCTGCACAGATATTTACACACTTACATTATTGTGTATGTATTATTGTTGCTTTTTACATAATCATCTTGTTTGTTGTTTATTTTCCGCATGACGAAGCAATAAAAATTTCATTATTTGACTCCTCTGTGATTCGTTCACAGATGAGCCGCATCTCTCAATCATTGCGAAATTATGGTAGTCAAGAGTTATACCCACTCCAGAATGAAGCAAAGCAGTTCCACCCGTCTTTGGCTGATCCATTTACCCAAGCGCGATTTAGAACGGGCTCTTGTGGAAAGGTTGGCAAAGCCATGTTAGGTGTGATAGTCAATATCTTGAGAATAAAATACATTGTCGGAATCTGTAGGAGAAACGGAGTTGGTAATAGTTATCAGTGAGGCTAATCAAGTAGAAGTGCAGCCGCAACTTTCTACTCATAGTCATCTACAAGTGGAAAGTGCAATGTCGGGACATTTCAAAGTACTGCAAGTGAGCCTGTAGAAAACGAAAGGCTTGAAAAATGCACTAGTTCAGTGGTTCTCAACAGCTGGTCCGTGGCAAGATTCTTGTCGGTTCGCCAAATATATTAGGATGTTATATCTCAATTACATATTGCAAGAAGTTGAACTCTTGTATATTAATTACAGAAATAAAACATCATATTCTAAATAGATTAAGAAGTTGGAACGTATTTTTCTGCCCGGTGTCCTAATACGGAGTTCATGGTCTACGTCGGAAATAGCATTAGTGCAAGTGTTTTGCGAAACTGTATAAAAGTAGACTGCTTTTCGGACAAGTTATATGTGAAAGCTACGGAGATATTAAACGAACTTCGTGCAATTCCGGCAGTGCAAAGCGACGCTTGGCAGTATAACACAGGCTATAGCAAACAGCAAAGTTGCAGTTCCTTCGCAGGTTACCGCACAATCTCAATCAAAGTTGTGGTCTTTAGCAATACGCCTACTTCTCGAACTTCGCCTTGCAGAATCTTCAATAGAACCACGCCTAATTATCTACTATCAAAAGGCAGCGTTAAACGAAGATTCCAATATATTAAATTTGAACTGAATACACGTATCGTAATTAGATTTTTTCAAGTTTCACCGGTACGCTACGTTTATCATGATACGGGACTTTCAGCCGGCTCATACGACAGTTCCACTCATAAAATTGAAGAAGCAAACCTACCCTAAACTACTATCTACTTTCCAGAATCGAAATTGTAAAAAGTAAGTAGTACCCCCACCCCCCCCAAAAAAACCGTTCAAGTAGAATGGAAGTAGTCTAAAGCACACGGCGTATTTAGGGCTACATTTAAAACGAAAATCTATTTCAAATAAACATGTTTAAAACAAGGCCCGTGTTTAAAACATGTTTTTATTGTTTTATTTTTCAAGCCTTGGCGTCACGAATGTTCAATTGTGACGTATTAGTGGATTGACATTGACAATTGAAAATACAGGGTAAATATAGCACCTCTGAAGATAAAGGCTTCCAACCTCTGACCAAAAGTATCTTCAACCAGGAGTAAATAGTCATGCAGCATTTTACGGCCGGGGGTCATCATCATCATAACATTAATTCCGTACCAACGATCTATATCTACGTATAGTCTACTGCAGCTGTTGAACCAACTATTTCGTGGGCTCCAACCATCCAATATCGTATACGTCGGCATTATCGGGTGAGAATCGTCCGTAGGATCAAACAACGTGTTGTTTGGAAAGTATTTACACAATTATGGCATTATTATACAACTTTAAAAAATGCCTTTGTTTAAAACACTGTTTAAAACATGATTTAAACAAAGTTCTTTAAACAACCATTTGTTTTAAATGCAATCCTCCGTATACCACTAATTTGTTTTTCATTACGTGGCGTTCCACCTGAATTATTATGTTACTTGAAAATATCGGTGGTTATTGGTTAGTCCTGCGTGTGCTACACCGCAACACCAATGGATAGCAAGAGACGCCATTTAATGAGATATTTTCTACTATTTCTTATGCAGAAGCGTGTCGATTTGGGGTATGACATTATACTCACAGCACTCTTCGCGTACCACCTAAAAAGTCCGGTAATGACTGGTTGACTTCGAAGCTGACCCAAACGACCGTACGACCGTACCAAAGGTAGCTGGGCTTAATGACACCACAAATATGCGCAACCTTCCGAAATATCTTCCGCTACCTTGATACAGGGGGTCTTTGGCCATGTTGTGACAATCTATGGTTCGTAAAAGTGATGCGAGCATACACCAAAACTACTTTGTACTTCAGAAAATCCTAAGGGTATTCGGTACATTTTATGATATATAAAATCAATATCACGACTATCATCAGTAATCAGTAATCAGTAATGAGTAATAGCAAAAGTGTATATTGCACAAAGGTCATTAATCAGCACCAATTACTATACGCCCGCGCTTAGACTTATACAAGTAGCAATCTGTTGCGACTTTCACTCGTGTGCTACGTATTTAAGAAGCCTTTGTCGTGCTAATGCATATACGAGAGACACAGAAATCAAGCAGCGTCATAAGCGGAATGACACAGCGTGAGTCATCATTGTATTGCAATATTTAACAAACTCCGCTCATTTTCTTCAATATACCGTGCTATATACGCCAACGAAGTATCTACTGGATCATGATGTTGATAACAGCAACTTTACTTTTTCTTTACGGTCCATCCATGGGGCGAGGTAAGTTACGACGGTGAGCCTACACGAAGCTTGTAATGTAATTGAATATTTCTGATGAATTACGTGAAATGACATCGAAAATGATATGATTTGGATTTTAGATCAGGTTATTAATATACTGTGGTAGCCTATATGGTGTCC
>ATSW01005149.1:0-12658 GCA_000444245.1 Botryllus schlosseri
TGATAGGTATCACGTGCACATAAATATTCGAAAACTCGCCATAGCATGTATTGGTCAACCAACACTGAACAGTGCAAAAGTACATAGCACGAACATGTTATAAAATCATAAAGACATTCTTTCATAACACGAATTCCAGTAGTAAATATCAACAAGACATGACTGCACGGAAATAATATCAAGTAAACATACCATACTCTCGTCAATAGAACTTCTAAATTCTCTTTTGATCCAGAGCGGACTGATAAATTATGAGCAAAGCATTACTCAGGTTCGCATACANACTAGGGATGGTGTGAACCTNTGAAAGGTTCAGGTTCGNGTGAACGTGAACCTTTTTGAAAGGTTCTGTGTGAACACGAACGNGAACCTCATGACGTCACNTGACGTCATATTGCTAATTTAAACCCCATATTTCNATTAGGTGATTNCCTATATTAANCTACTGTACACGATACCGAGCGACGACTCGGGGCCACATAATAGCNCAGTACTTNANTACATATTNACGTTTGAANCGTNGNNAAATGTATCAANTGGGGCAATCAAATGATATAATAATCCCATAAAATCAGTACTCTTGCGTCGCTTTGCCAACAATTTCGACCTGATCGGACAATGTATTCGGCGTCTGAGTATTGCCACATGGATATTGAGCAGAGTGTAAAATGGGTTTCTATACTTGCTACCGATTAACAAGTTATACAGCAGTATAGCCAANACCNCAGTNGCACGGATTTGGTTTTTANGATACAGTATACATATGTAGTCAAGANTGACCCCGTACGCCNGCTAGATTTTTTACATCAGAAGACGATATCAANCNCATTGATTGGTTGAATTTGAATAAGGATCATTTGCTGACAAAATACAGTGTATTTCGCTCTTGATGTCATGTGATTGCGGGTCAAGCTCACTAAATCACAATCTAAATATGCACAAACGGAAGGTTGGATATTTCGAGCAAACTTTTGTAACAATACAAGTAAATTTTTGAGATTGTCAAGGGCATGCTCGTTTAGNGTTGAATNTTTATGCTGCCAGCCCCATGCATAGAGTGGCCCGCAGTTGANAGNCAATAAATTTGAACCAAAGATGTTATAATGAAGTGTGAAAATNGCAATATATGAAAAAGGTTCACAGTGCAGAACCTACCAAGGTTCTGTTGTGAACGCGAACCTCAAATTTTCCGAGGTTCACACACAGAACACGAACGTGAACCTCACGTTCACACCATCCCTAGAGACGATATTAGCGATATCAATCATGTTACGGGAGAACACTGTAATAAGTTCGAGAGAATAGAAATCGTCAGCGCTTTGATCCTAACTGGCGTATACGATCACGGTCGGACTGGACACGAGGACGCAAGTACTCGAACCGAATTGAGTATTAAGTGTAACGATTCGAGTAGTGAGAAGCGATTTTACGAGTACTGAAATTATACGCCCCTCTCCACCACGGAGGCTTTTATACCACCACCGAGGCATCGAGATCTCAATTGGTCGTATCGCAGCATACGAAACACACGTACAACGCTACGCACGTTAGCGGAAATGACATTTCTGTCAAGTCGCGGATCAACCCACATCATTGTCAGTTTCGTCACAAGTTCAACGGAGCGGGTATGGTAGAAAAATTATCAAAATTATCTTCATGTGGTGTAGATTCAGTGGTTCTCGACCACCGGCCCGCGGACAGGTGCTGGTCCGAGTTTCCTACCGGTCCGCCAGATATTTTACAACTCAATTCTTAGGTGTAAGAAATGGTGTGCTTGTCCATCTTTTTAGAGAAATAAAACATCAAAATTTATATTCGTGTAGCAGTGTGGAACGTCTTTTGGCATGGTGTCACAATATAGAGTTCATGGTCTACTTTGGGCACGCGTCACAATGGTACACGTGTAAAAATAAACTGTCATAAAGTAGCCTACAACTCGTTTCGGACAAGGTATATGGGGAAGCTACGGAGTCTTTCAAACAACTTCAATAAGCAACTATTCGCAGTATAATAAAGTCTATTGCAAATACCAAAGTAACATTTCTTTTGAACGACACCGAACAATCACCAGTTAGTGATCTTCAACAAGACTTCGCGAACTTCGCATTGCAGAAACTTCAATAGAACCACCTATAAATATTTGTTATCAAAAAGGCATCATGAAATGGAGTTTCCAATATTACACTCACATTGTCGTAGTTAAATTTTGGGTGAATTTTAGTTTTTGAAGATTCACCGGTCCGCAAGATTTGTTTTGAAGTTTTACTGGTCCGTGAGTACATAAGGTTAAGAACCGCTGAAGAGCGATACACAACAGCATTGTTTCACAATAAACCAAGATCAAGACCACGTATAATATGTTACCGGTACTGCATGTAAACAATACATCACAACTGCACTTGGTACATCGCGCATCCGAAGCTGCCGTAAACAGTTGGTTGAATAATTGAGAATTAAAACGTCTTGTATCTAAGTCACTAGACCAATGTCAGCAAGTCGTATGTAATTACGTCTAATCCTACTCATAAAATATCTTATCACCTGAGTCGCAGCACATCCGCAATGCTTAATTACAACGCCAAGCGGAACCCTTTAACCTGCTGTAAAGCAGACCGATTCAACGCCCGAAGCCATGAAGATAATTTCGACAATTCGCGCCTCCATCAGCACCTCAAAAATACGTCTCAAGTGTGAAACGCAAACTGTAACTTCAACTGCTTACCGAAAGCAAGCTTATCCTATTAAGCGTGCTGTGCGGTTTTTCATTCAGTGCCTCATTCAACGACAGACGCAATTAACACCCCACTCGTTGCTACTGCGCGAGGTTATTAGATCTAGAAACACGACTATTTACCCGACTCGGACAACTATAGATAAATCTAGTTGTCAAATTAGACTAATTGGAGCCAATGGTTCTCAACTTTTTGAAAAAATGTGTAGCTATAATTCCAAATCTAGTCCAGCTAAAAAAGCTAAAAATGTTCCAGTAGTCCAAGTCTGCTATTTACTGCGTTTGAAGTGTTGTATAAGACTTAGGTCATATCGGAATCCAGATGATGTTGATGGTTGGTCTGACGCATTTACATACATGAACCTCGAATGAACTGTTGTAAAGGAGTGTGAAAATTACCGAGGGCGATTATTGTGGCGAAAACGCCTCGTTTACGCTCGTATGTGGAACGAAACCGAATGAGTTTTACAACTAAGAACCGCAATGTCCCTTGTCATATTATGCTCGTGCTGGAATCAAGCATAAGAAGGTACCCCTTATTTCACATTGTTCGGTGACTGCATTGCTCCTTATTACTGGCGCACAATATGAACTATATGCACTCGATATGTGTAAAGTGCAATCTCCCAGGAAAGCGATCACCGTCTCAACCACAAACTCGTTCGAACTTCGTTGGAATTGTATCTACTGTTGATGACATGTGGCGAAATCGCGTGCCACGCGTCAGTGTTGAATTGAGTGAGGTACCGACAAGGTAGCGTAATGGCGGAGTGTCCGTTTTTCTTTATCAGTGGGTCGTGGGTTCAATCTCCGGCTGGGTCAGACCAAAGACCTGCTTAGAACAAGCACTGACATCCATAACTTTCCCCTTGGCGCTTAGTATTATCGGGATAGCGTGGCAAGGTGGTGCAAGACTTGGAAAGACTTAGAATTCCTTCCAGCGGCATATGCATATCCTGTACTTATTGTATGTATATAGTATATGCCATGCAGTTATACCCAGATGCTGTGAGTGTATGTATATCACGGGTCGGTGTACATGCCGCAAAAACATCACGGATAAAAATACAGTTATTCCACAAAATACGCCGCAAAGTATAGTCACCCAAGTTTTTACGTAATAGCTGGCGAACACAGTGCGCATTAACAACAGTGCTAAAAGAACAAAACCAGTTAACTATCATTTTCATACAAAAAAGATTATAATGAATATTCATTGAAAATTAATGACACTTGCGCTGTAAGAGTCGTGTGCGTGTCTTGACCACCAGATAACCCCCGAGACTAGCCAGTAAACCCCGGTTCAAAACCACTAACATGGCAGCATTCTTACCCAGAGAAAGGAACGACAACGTCTTGAAGATTCCTTGAAAATCCATGTCTTCAAGCATAGTCCGCGAGGTACATTTATTGCATGTAGATTGTATATCCTCTCCGATTTAGAAGTTCATTATTATACTCGAACGAATTAGAAAGCACTAGCATATATTACGATCTGGAAATGCCGGCGAGATCATACAAATTTTGAGAATCCCCACACTTCACACTATATGCGTTGGATAGTTCCGTAAGTTAGATGTCATGTCTCGTATCAATATTGGCCGGTATCAATCGTAAGCTGCAACATAGCAAAAATTGGCATTGTATCTGTGATGATCGTAACTGGCAAAAGCATTCAGGAAGTAAGTATCGCCTGCAACAGTTCATACTCTCGATATCGTCAAGTTCATTGCGCAAACGATATTGGGATCATTAACACAGCCACTACTCAACTAGTCCGTCAACCTTGAGCATACACTATAAATAATACCGGCGAGATTTAGGTGTATTCACGGGATTTACATCATAGCGTAGGGGGCTAATCTGGTATAGTGTTTTCCTGATGATTGAGTACAAGGTCAAGGCACAGCATGTCCATTGCCCATTTACTGCGAACATTAGGCGGATGTATTGGGGCTCATAGATGCGGTATCTTGTGCTGTATCGGACTCTCTAGGGGTGTTCAAAAATGACTTTTTTTTCTCAAATTGTACTGGCTACTTGATTAAATGTTAATTATAAGTGTGCCCACCGTAAATGCTATTTTATTAAAATCCAAATTTTACGACGGCAATAACTCCACTCCCACTGGTTGGAATTGAGCCAAATTTGGTGTGTAGGCTTAAATTAGGTAACCTAACAATTTTATCAAGTAGCCAGTACGATTTGAGAGAAAAAGTCATTTTTGAACACCTCTACTCTACACATGCTATTGTCGTACTGCACAATCGCGTAGGTAGTTTTTCTCGGATCAAGAAACCGTATCAAAACCTCTAAACCTCTAATAAAACATCTCTGGCAAAACATCTGATCAGCTATCATTCTTGTTCCAATCTAATTCAGAAAAGCTGAAAATGTTCTAGTTTTCCAAGTCTGCACGAAACCACATTCTAACAAATAAGCATGGCAAACTATCTCAGCAATTTCACCTCAGACTCACACCGATATTCGCACAAAACGACTCTTACGCCGTGACATCTCGCCACGACTGTCGTCATACCAGCTTAGCCCTCACACAGGAAATAAAACTAATCCCACCGTCGTAGGCATGTTTGTTGTAAGTTGATTTCGCTATCCGCTTTCTCGTAACCGGCGGCATTGACAGTGACGGAAAGATAACGCTACTGATCGCGATACATGTCGCGCGAAGTCAATCATCTCAATTTGTTGATGGTTAAACTGATTCGCTCTCTTTGATCTATCCTCGGGAAATGACTGTCATAGGAAACGATTTCGCGCATGCTATCTTCACAATTACGCTACGCCCGGAATTTTTGTCGACCGTTAAGATTCCAGACTGGGACAACTATTGATAATTCTATACCGGTACGCAGAATTAAAATAATCAGAGCAGAATTCCGGTACTCTAATTCTAATGTAATTCCTGGAACTTTTCTTTGCTTTAATTCTAATCTACTTTGTAGAATGTTTCTAGTTTTAATCTCAATGTACGGTTTTCCTGTAAACGCTACACGAGACCTGTGCATGTGCAGGGCAAAACGAGCCAAGCTTGCGGCAGACATTTTCGATTCTCGTGCTTATGGGAATGTACTGTCACTACTGTGATTTGATGTGAACTGAGCTTGATTGAATGTCAAAGTTTTCGCGGATTCAGCAATTCAAATTCAAATCTAATCTGGGAAAAATGTGTAGCTACTACCTATAATTCTAATTGTAACCTAATTTGGGAAAAATTTGCAATAATTATATTTCCAATTAAATTTGAAAAAAAACTGTAGCTACTAGCTATAATACTAATTCTAATCTAATTTGGTAAAACTGTGTAGCTACTAGCTATAATTCTACTTCTAATGTATTTTAGGAATAACTAGCTATAATTTCAATTCTTTTCTATTTTAAGAAACAACTGTGTTGCTACTTGCTATAATTCTGATACTAATAAAATTTGGAAAAGCTGAAACATTTTTAGTCGCCCTACTCTTGTGAAATCCCGCTTGATGATGTGAGAAATACTGCTACTGGGTAGCGTGTGCTAATCGTTTCATTAATCGCCGGTAAATGATGATCCCGTCACCCGTCAGTGGTAAGACTTGGTTATTTCCTCCGCCACGTATCAACACATTTAATATGCAGTAGAAGAGTTTATGACTGCGTCTTGATTGCTCGTAAATCAACGCCTGTGATTACGTTTACTATTTGGAAGTTGACAGGAGATTCCATGTGTCAAGTCTCGTACGTACGAGTCGGATTTTTAGAGTGTCATCCGGAAATGACGCCATAATCTAAATAGAATCTAGTAGGTTATAGTTAGTAGTTTTTATGTTGAACAAATTTTTACATGTAATCTCATTACATGCTGTAATTTTAATACTAGTCCAATTTCTGTTTTTTGGTAAATGCTACAGAAGAACTGTTGCGAAACGAGCCAAGCTCGTTGTACAGATATTTAGGAATAGGACGTTGTGTGTTTCTATCCTTGATGTTTTGGCGGCATATACACCGACTCATGATAAACATACACACGATCTGTACATACGGTATGCATATCATGGGTGCATGATGTGCAACGAGACAAGGAAGGTGCAGAAATAGCATTGTCAGGCTCATGAGAACGAAGTCTTATTTGATATGAATTGACCTTAATTTTTGTTGTATTTCTTGCTAATTCGGAATTTAATACAATTTCGAGGTGTTTGCGAATTGTCCATTTATGAGTGGTCGCGATATAATTTACAATTTACTATTGTCTAGTCTGAGGGGCGTGAATGTAGCAAGTTTCTGATAGGATGGAACGATTTTCCAACTCGGCACTTACCCAGCACTGTATAGTGTATACGATTGAATATTATGCGTGAATTACGAACGCGGGGTTTAAATTACTCCGGATCTAGTTTCGTGGTCTCAAATTCTTTCCGAATATAAATATATCGTGAAACCGGTTTTTGCTTGTTAGAGGAGACACCTGAATAATTACATTGCACTTATCCGTAGCCAGTATGTAGTTTGCATTATTCATACTATAATATCCGTTTTAATATGTCTGTCGAGATGCAACGAAATTGATATTGATAAGCAAGTATGACAAGCGAAATTTGCATTTCATCGGCAATTGTTTTTTGGAACAGTACTACACAGCATATATGGTTATCGTGGACTCGCGAAATCAACCATTAAACGACCAATAGCTGCGGAGAAAATCTCAGTTGAGGAACCTCAATATACAATTGAATAACAACATATTCACATTGAAATAAACCCGAATATGTTCGGCTGACACTGGTCAGGGGTAATCGTCAGCAACTAGTAGAGAATTGGAAAGAACTTGCATATCAACAATCGTATCACCAAATATGACTAATAGCTTTATGCTATATGTAGAATCAAGTATATAATATCTGCACTAAGCTACACATTCATTGCCATTGACTCGGACTCAAAAACATGGCTATCAATCTCAAATTTTACTGAACGTACATTTCTCAACGCTACTGTAAAACACGCCACGTCAGCACGGCTTTACGAAAGACATTAAAGGAGTAAAATGTAGTACTATTTCGTTTTGAGACACTGTATAATGTAATTATTTATCGATGAATGATGTGCTCTGAGTAAGCATCGCTAGTTGGCCTCAAGCATCGCATCAGCATCTGGTAAGCAGATTGGGTTACGTTACGCAGATGCCATAAGTAGTGCACAATTTGACATGCGTCTACCGTACGCAGGTGTCATCCATGCCTCCACAAACGCGTGTTCTAGTAATGTGGTAATAAGTTGAGAAGGTCACGCGATGTACATGCAGCGTATATCGCGATTCGCGAACGGTGTCGATTTCGTGAAACACAGTACGATATCGCTGGATGCGTTACGACTTTTCGACTGGTGTTTACTGTCTAGCCACAGATACATTGATGTAAACCCAAGAATTCCAAACCGCATCCGGAGATCTATTATTTGTGGAAATGGCCCTTAAAATCAACATATATAGCTGTTATACCATCAACAGTATGGATAAAAAAATTTATTAAAATCAATATAATGATGTTTCGCATACTGCATTACGACCATTGGAGGTTTACAGGCTTTCACAGAGAAAATAGAATATATGAACCACCTCAGCAGCAAACCATGATGCTTTTGAACAGACACGGTAGTGATTGATCAATGATAGCAAATCTCGTCGACATCCGGAGTGGGACAATCTGAAAGTTCTCAGCTTTTCCAAGATAGATTACAATTAGAATGTTAGTTACAGTTTTTCTTCAGATTATCATAGAATCTGAATCTGAATTTGCAGATGAAATACAACAGAAACCAAGTTAAGGTCAAGCCAAGTCAGAGCTCATTAACATAGCACGAGAATGACAAAAGTCTGTACAGCAAGCTTGGTTCGTTTCGCACAATACAGTTCTCTTTATCATTTTCAAGAAAAACAGTAATTACATTTGGGAATTATTTAGTTGTCCAAGTCCACAGAACAGAACATAGCGGCAAGTCGACCCAGTTATCTTAAAACGCTGGAGTATAATCTAGCAATTCCGTGCATCTTAACGGAAATAGGTGACTTGAAGCGTTAAATAAGATCCCATTCTTCTGGATCTTAAACGGGAAACCGCTGAAAGAAATGGTATTGCCCGCATTGTTGACTCGTCAAGAGATAATCCATCATAAGGCGGAATGAAAAGGAATACAGAGAACAACAGACCATCTCCCTCGTCTGTTAGGAGATTACGTACCTCGGTATTAGGAGCGCGTAGGAACAAAAGATGGGGCAACTGGAACGAAAACCGCGGATACAGGTGCCCAAAATCCATACGACATAGGCTACATGTACCACCACCTGCGAATAATTCTAGTAACTGTTTGCGTGTTTGTTTGTTATCACAACAAATATCTTGAACAGGTAAAACAACAAAAAGCAGGAAATCTAGAAAATGGTCAGTGATTGCGAATTGGATTGGAATTAGAATTATAGCTAGTCTATTTCCAAATTAGATTTAGAAATACTGAAACAGTGAAAACTTGCAAGTTGAATTTAATTCCTAACTACACTTTGAAAGAAACAACAAAAAATCAGGTTCAAGTCAGAGTCCATTCACGTGAGCAGACTTTATAACCCGAAAAACTTACCCTAACCCTATCATTGACCCTGAAATGAGCTCTTACATGTACAATGTAGGCTACATGCATCCTAAACGCAATTCCAACGTTAATATATCCTTAAATCTAACCCTAATCAGAAATTTAAACCATATGCCCAATTGTCGCGTGCGGACTGCGGAAGTGTCGCATGCTAATATCGTCCACGGACCTTCCAAGTCTGCCACAGAGCAAGGCAGACCAAGCCATAAAACTTTCGTGCTGTCTCATCGGAATCAGGTTCACATAGATCCATTACACACTGCTTCAATTTATCTACACGGCTGTTGTTCCACATTGCTTACTAAAGATCTGCCCCCCAAGACAGTCATGCAAACAAACGCAGTTGAATAATTACAATGACAGACACGACCTCAGGAGTCAGGATACAAACGGAGATCCTGCATGCCGCCCCACAATTTTCTTCCGCAGGTCTAATATAAGTTAACATATTTCTTACAATGAACTTAAACACGGTAGAGGTATAATTCGAGGAACCCAGGCAACGTTTTTCGGGCATTAGGATTTAACACGTCCGCCACACGCGTTGTTATTTCAGCATTACCTTCGGTCCTGACGAATAAGCTAGACTTTGACGAAAAAGCGACCTTACCGCATAAGGTATTAAGGCTAGTCTCCCGTCTGGGTTATAAACATCATGTTCGATGCAATATTGCAATTATCGCATTATACACTCACGAAGCGGCATGCTCAAGCGGGGTATAGCCTACTTCCCGCGAAGTAATTGCAGTACAAGGATACCATCAACACTTAAAGCCTTAATCGATACATAGTACAATGCGTCGCACCAAAATCGCTAATTTGAAAGACTTCTGCAAACCTCAAATTTTCGATGAGATTAACGAACAAAAATCTAGCACAATGCACATCTAATATATTACTATAGAATACTGGTACGCAAAATGAACGTTGCATCAACGACACTGTTATTATAACAAATCCATTACAATATGATTTGCACAAAAAGCAGACAGATAACTAATATTTACTGCCAGTCAGTCAGTCTTCTGCTGTATCAATCTGGTGTTTGACTTGACCTCTGGCGTACCACTGACCAATGTTCCCTCTAAGCTGCGCATGTGCGCAAATGCGCAGTGCAGACACGGGCTCTGCGCACAGAAAATCTAAGTTGCGCACAAAAAATCCGACGTGATGACCTTTTTTTAGTCGTTACGCACTGTTTTCCAATGGTATGCGCAGTGAGTTGATGAGTGTGCGCAGAGTCGTCAAAAATTAGAGGGAACATTGCCCCCGACACTAGCTAAGTGATCCCCTGCTAAGAACCGTATTCATGACACGCGGCCTCCTGCACTACTAAATGCGAATGTTAAACCTGAACGACTCACCGCAAGTGTGTTTGATACGGACGCTGTTGAAACACGAGATTTTGGGGACGGAATACATGCACCTGGACTTGAAGTGACATTTCCTGCTGACCTGGTCGAATATATCCGATTTGTTGCAAGTCGTTTCTGAAAACAAATTTCGTTCGTGGAGTAGCAATGTGCGAAGAACAAGGCTGAGCGTAAGTATTCGATAATCAATCCAAGTCGAGTATCAATTGCATGATTCGAGTTGAGTATAATGTAAGTCGATGTTTTTCGAGTAATTATGCTCTATCGCGACTGCTAGACTGGGAGTATTGATCTATTTCTCATTGCGGTCAAAGTTTACACCGTTCGTATTCATGTACAAGTAGAAGTAGACTCGTAGATCTACTCAAGTACAAGCAGAAGTGGATATTTGCATGTAAATAAAACGTTAATATTGTAGACATCGTTTGGCCTAAAATCTGAAAACTGTCATAGAAAAAGTAGAAGTTGTCTAACATCGTACGCACTTCATATTAGTGCAAGTAGGCGATAAGTAGAATTATCGATTTCAAATTATGTATAATAGTAGCTATTTTCGGCGTCGTTTTTCCCAAAAAACTGAAACTTTCAAACAGGACTGGTACTTTAAAACCATAACCTCTTGAGTAAATATCATCACAGAGTACTATGGAAAAGTACACTCTAAATTCGAGGCGTGCAATTAGACACCACATTTCAACATGTTTTATGTGCTAGCTAATATTGCGTGCGTCAATGCACAGTGTGGTATTTATCCAAACGTCTCGGATGTAGAGTTAGACACCATATTATGCATTGACAAACACAATATTGGCGAACACATACAAACTATGTGTAGAATTACTTCGTTAAAAACCACCTTACAGGTGTCCAACTTCAGCCTTTCTAGTTTGTTTCATGTCCGAGCATGTAACCATGGCTGCAAAGCTGCTCACGTATATGCTCTGAAGTTTCAAACAAATGCGCCTTAAGCTAGACCCAATTTCTTTAAATAGCGGATGGATATATCGGGGTTATCGGTGAAGGTGCTGGTCGTCGGTTTTATCGGTATTGGCTCAGAAATCCGACATCGGTCGGACTCTAGTTTTGACTAGTTTTGACGAAAACATTACATAATCTCACCTGATGAATTTCGCTTTGGTCTGCACCGTTTATCAGTAGTAGGCTCCACTTGATACACTGCTATAACAGTGTCCCGCCTGCAGCGTAGTCGCGTTATCTTATCCGAACACGACTTCTTTTCTTCGAATATTTCTGAAAAAGTATGGTGACTCCGTTTTCATGCACGACAGCAAGCGTACGGAGGTAATATACTCGAAGGCACGGACACTATAGCACTAGAACTACATGCAAGTCTTGTTCAGAGAAACGTTACAATTAGAAGCTGGTAATGTCAGTGGTTCTTAACCTTTAATATCCTGTGGAGCCCTTACTCTGATCTTCCAGCATTTGGGAGTCATAAAAGCAAAAATCTACACCGCATTACTAATCCAACCACACGTTAATACAATGCAGTCAATTACCGCTGCACAAAATTGACTTTGACTCAGAAGGTCAAAGAATATAACCAATATAATGTGGTTTTAACACACAATAAATACATTATATTAAACATTTAGTGCGAATCAGTGTGACTTCAGGAATGTGACTTGAGAAATGTTTAGTGTTGTAATAATTCGAGTCATTTGTCTATTGACTGTACTCAAGTCAGCGCACATAACTTGACCAAGTCATAAGACTCGACACCTTTTGACATTTTTGAAAGTGTCCTTGGAGGACGCCAAATGTCCTCTTTTTGAGATTTTGTCCTCTTTTTTGGTAATTCTGGTTAGATGTAGGGCAAAATTCCACTGAAATACAGTAAATCAGCACCGAAGTAACGCTCTGGCGGCTACTTCGGGAGCTGAGCCGGAAAGTT
>ATSW01005151.1:0-11267 GCA_000444245.1 Botryllus schlosseri
GGATTTCTACAAGTTCAGGAAGTATATGTGGTCCCGACTTTTAAGGCCGGTAGCGTCTTGAAGTGTGTCGCTCCACCTCCCTACTGTGACGTCATTCCAGAGACAGTTGAGCTGCATTTTCTCACAGTTCAAGGGGTAAATAGCGTGCGTGTGCTTCTCGTTCTTGCGATAAAGGAGATGGTGTCTTCTGGAGAGCAGTTTTTGGCAGAGATACCAATTGCATCATACAAGATGCCGGGATCAGAGATGCCCCGGATATGGTTTACATATAGCGCACAGTGCAACTTCACTAGCACAGCAATCAGGTACAGATTAGTGAGGCTAGCATCAATGTTTGCATTGATTTGTTAAACATCTAAAAGTATCTATAAAGAGAATAAAATAGTTATGAATTACCCTCTGATTTTTGTTCAAGAAATTTGTGTAAATTTTGTATAGAGCAATGCAAAAGCTACTAAAAGTAGAAAATTTTTAATTTGGCTCAACTAGCCAAATTTGCTATACATTTTTTGAAAACTCAACAATTTCATGGCATAGCCAGTAAAATTTAATAAAACTATTTTATTTTTTCAATAAATTCAATTTTTTTAAAAATCTGATAGCTTCACTTCTGCATGTTGGAATTGAGCCAAATCTAGTGTGCAACCTTTTTTCAAGTCACCTAACAATTTTGTTCATGAGCCAGTGAAATGTGGAAAAAAAAGGTATTTTTGAACAACACTGATGTATAGAAACTTGACCAAAATTTAGAAAAACATTGGCAACAGTGCCAGTACTAAATTATAGGAAGTAGTGTCATGAGTAACAGCAAGACCTGGTTACATTCCAGTTAGAATGATACCAAATTGTAAATCGCTGCATCATAAAAAAAAACAAGTCGAAAGTACGGTACTCTTGTCCTTGTCCGGCAATAGCAGTCTTCTCAGCACTATCCTTGAAACAATCAATAACTTCCTTCTGATTGGCATGGTTAAATTTAAATTTGGCTGACCGAAATTCTTGATTATCTTTTTCGATAAATGGCACAGATATCTTAAAAGCTAACCGATGCCTGCAGTTGATGCATCTATTCTTAGGCCACTTTCACTATATAAACACTTTTAAAAAAATCTAATAATTGTGGCTTGTCTTAAATCATTTGCTATTGAAGCTGACTCGATTACGCTGTCTTGGGGCACACCGGCACACGAGATACCGGTATGACATTTGATACCACCAAACAAACAAGTCAACATAGTTCAAATGTTAATTATATTTATCATTCTCACTAGCTTTATTAATTTCAGTCACTTTCCTGTCGTTTTCTGGCAATTCAGAAGTCGATGGAAAGACTACTCCGGATTGTTGTCTCATCCATTATAACAAATTGGCACGTTATACCCTGGCATTTTGCGCGGCTGCAAAACAACATAATCCTACCTAGTTAGTATCTAAAAGTCCTGAAACTAGCTAATAAGTCATAGAAGATAACATAAAACCCAAAACTGTACTTCAAACAACCTCACTGAGACAGAAAATACGATTTAAAAACAGACCAATATCGAAAATTTACACAGGCAGCGGCTATCTGAGATAGTTGTTTGGCCCCAGCGAACCAGAAGTCACGTGACTTTCGAGCCCAATGAGCAAGTGCGCTGCTAGAGTGGGAGTGTAAATGTTCAATCGCTTGCGCAATAATGAACAATGCACTTGCGGTTTGCGCTGCTCCTAACTTGCTGCCGAGCTGCGGCATCTTATTCCAAACAGCTTTGTTGCGTCACAATATAAAATTCCGTTACAATGCATGCAGAAGTCGAGGCTCGGTTTTCGAATTCAGCAACAGGATCAAGTGAGAGAAAATTAGTTGCATCCTTGAAAACGGAAATGAAAAGAATGCATGAAATAAATTGGAACCTCTTTAGTTGAAATCTGTTCGCTCAAAAGATTTGTACTCTATGGTTGAGACGATCAGTGATCGCGATTCCTCCGTCTGACAAAAGGCAAACTCCTTCAGGCTCCCTCATCTGTCCCGGCTCAGAACCCTCGCTCCCAAAGCAAGTCACGAAAGCTCCACCTCTCGTGAAAATCTGAACGCGGTGGTTGCCGCTGTCACAGATGATAATGTTGCCGTGATGATCCGTGGCGATTCCTCGCGGATTCTTGAACTGAGACTCCTTCGTTCCTTCCGTTCCAAACTGGAAAAGATGCCGGCCGTACAAATCGAAAACCTCGACTCTGTTGTTGCCGGGGTCACTGACGACGACCTGGGAAAAGGTCCAAGTTCATGAGAGTTTCAATGTAACTGAAGAGTCGCCTACTCTGTCGCCCGAAGCCACGGAAAGATATTGATCCGAGCCGAACTTCCGAACGAACTTTCCGTTCTCCGAGAATACTTGAACTCGGTTATTGTCATGATCACAGACGTAAATCAGCCCCTCATCGTCCGTTGCAACTCCCCAAGGAAAGCTCAACTCTCCATCTCCTGAATTCAAATCGACGTCACTTTCACCTACCATTGTTACGTCACGCACACCTCACCTGATCCATTGGTACCAAACTTCAGGACAAACTTCCCATGTTCGTCGAGTATTTGAATTCGGTCATTGCCGAAGTCCGAGGCGATAATACATTCCTGTGCCGTAACACACACGCCAGCCACCTGATTGAATTGACCTTCTGATCTTCCTTCGCTTCCATAGACTCCCTTCACGTTTCCGTTCACATCGAAGATCTTGAAGTGCGGTTGTTAAACCAGGTGGTTAATAAGACAAAACAAAAGCCACTAACCTGAATCCGATGGTTGAAGGTATCTGCGACTACGATGTTGTCAGAGGCCGTTGAGTGAATGCCACATGGAGCTTTCAACTGCCCTTCGCCATTGCCCTCAGTCCCAAAATATCTGAAAATAGCCTTGAATTCAACGGTTTGATTTCAAGCTGTATCACGAAACTAAAACTCTTCACTTTTTCACTTTTCCTTTGTCTAGATATCGACGTAACGTTTCTGTTGCACGAGTGTCTTCCGCAGACTGTAGTTCTAAACAGAATGATTTTGTGCATGGACCGCCTTCAACAGGGTCGTGATTTTTCATCAGTCCTTTGGCCGATGAAATGACTTCTGCATCTGCAAATCGTAAATATGACACATACATAACATATAACTCAAAATTGACACCAATTACCAAGAATATGTATGTTTATTTTACGAGTGCGCTAAATCGCAGTAGTTTTAATTTTCACGGTGACTCGAATATTGTGACGGGGCGCCATCTATGGCGACTGATGACGTCACGCCTGTAGACAATGCGCTCGCGGGAGATAACCGCAACCTTCTAGAATATTCTGTTTGTGTCTGTGTCTGTGGGTGCACGCATTCTACTGTCGTCAATATAACTCATACGGTATCTGTCTGGCTGTGCTGTGAACTGAGTTACACTTGAAGAGTACAAGAACTAGTAGCGACACCGTTACAATTGGCGAGCACACCAGTCTTCAAGTCAACAACCAGCGATCAGTGCAACAAGAATACCGGTATCGGCATGGATCATTGCGTGAAGAGAATGAGTATCTGCGAGCAGAGTTGGAGCGGGTCCATCGCCGGATCGACGATATGGTGGAAGCCCAAAACAGTACCCTCAGTCGTGTATTAACCATTGTACAAAGTTTGGGAGGTGAGAGTATGTCTGCGGCTCCGAATGCGAGTGGATGTGTGTTTGACAGTAATGATAATGGTGACATGGGGGAGTTTGTTGATATGACTGACAGTAAAACTGGTGTGATGTCTCCAGAACCACAGTATGTAAATGATAGAGTGCGTGTTACTCGTAGCAATTCTGTACGCCCCACTCCATCTAGTCATAGCATGCTCAAACCCGCTGTTGGTTTTATTAAACTGGAACCATTTGATGGTGTGAATATGCCCATTAGCGATTATTTATGCCATTTTGATGCGGTGACATTGGCCAACGGATGGGACGAACAAACTGCTTGTACTAGGCTTAATGCTAGCTTACGTGGTAACGCTTTGCAAGTGCTTGCACAAATGTCGGCTGATTGCCGTCGGGATATTGATCGTGTAATTGCCCAATTGAAGAAGCGCTACGTTCCATGGGGTATGGAAACCTTGAGCCGTACTGAATTTAACAAACGCAAAATGAAATTGGGAGAATCCCCAACAGAATTCGCATCAGTTCTGGCTACGCTTAGCTTGAAGGCTTTTCCCCGTATGAATTCTGCGGCTCGTGATGAGTTTGTGTGTCAACAGTTTATCAATGGTCTGGGTGATATTAACCTTCGCCGACAACTAACGTTGATGAAAACAAGTAACCTAGATGAACTAGTTGCTTCCGCGGATTTGTATTTCTCTGTTGATGGACCGCCTAACAGTCAATTGTTCGAAACTAGTAAACCAGTTGTGGCTCCTGTAGGCCTACAACCAAAAAATAGCGCTGAACGTCTTGCAGTAGGCAAGCGTGATAATGAGATGGAATCGAAAATTGACAAGCTGATTGACCTGGTTAGCAACCTAGTGACTGCCAGAAATCCACCACCGATGAGTAGGCCTAGAAGCCCTCCCTATCGAAGAAGAGTAACGTTCGGGTATGGACCTTGCCATAACTGTGGAGTGACTGGACACATTCACAAAAACTGCCCAAATTCCCATTGTGCTTACTGTGGCCAGTTGGGTCACCTTCTAGTTTCGTGTCCCAATAGAGATAGAGATGGTGTTCCGCCGGTCACCGGCGAACATGAGCCCCACCAATCGGGCAATTCTTTAAACATGCCTTAGCAGACCATAGGTCCGATGGCGCTGCTCTTATGGATATGGACCAGGATTTGGAAAGACTTATGAATTTTGTTTGTGCGCTTCGGCTCACATCTAGCTGGTACACCGTTGCATCGGTGAATGACAGCCTGTCGACTAAACTTTTGGTAGACTCAGGCAGCCCCCGTACCTTCCTAGATTATGATCTGTACACTCGACTGTATGATATAACTGATTTGAAACCATGTGATATCCCATTTGTTACTGCTTCTGGTGGCCCCTTAGAGCTATATGGCACAGTGGTGTTGACCCTACGTATTGGTGATTTTTGTGCACAACAAGAGGTTGTGATTGCTCGTCTGGGTGCGCCATATGGCTTGCTAGGGTGTGATTTTATGGAGAAGCATGATGCTGTTTTGTACATGGGTAAAGGAATGATGAGTTTGCATGGACAAAATGTTATATTGCAACAGCTGTCGGTGTCCTGTTGTGGTGTTATAACTCAGAAACAGATAATAGTCCCTAAGTGGAGTGAAAGAGCTGTCATGGGTGCAGTGAGTGGGCCTTGGTTGCCGTCCCTTTCACAGTATGGTGTGGTTGAATCGTCNCCTGTGTTTGAGAGCCAGTATGATAATCGTGGTTTGCNTGTGTTGTCCGGTTTGGTCGATCCTACATGTAATGAGGTGCCNGTGATGTTTATAAACCTATCTCAAAATGATATTGTAATCCCTGCTGGGGAACGAGTAGGCTCTTTAGTGCCCCTTGCGACTTGTGGGTCTGTGGAGGCGCCTGACACCGTGGAAGTNGAACCGTGCTTGGATCTGCCGGACCATCTGCGACACCTCGTAGAAGANCCAGACCACTTGAATGTACAACAGCGACAACAGTTAAGAGATCTTCTCATCAAGTATCAGGANATATTCACGGGGCCTGATGGNAAATTGGGATATACCACTTTGNTTGAGCACAAAATTGAGCTATCTTNTACNGTACCAGTTAAAGTGCCNCCGCGACGTTTGAGTTGGANGGCACGAGAAATTGTGGGTGANCAGATCGAAAAGATGGAAAAACTGGGNGTTATCGAGAAGGCCCAAAGCCCGTACAACGCGCCGATTGTTCTGGTTCCAAAGCGGGATAACACGTACCGTTTCTGCACCGACTTCNGGAAATTAAATACGATCACGGTAAAGGATGCCCANCCNCTGCCCCGCATTGATGATATCCTGGATTCTCTGGGTGGGGCAAAATGGTATTGTACNCTTGATCTTGAATCCGGTTTTTGGCAAGTTCCCCTGAATCCAAGTGACCGAGACAAAACTGCATTCAGCGTACCTGGGCATTCGCAATTTCGGTGGACAGTCCTTTGCTTTGGCTTGTGTAATGCGCCTGCCACGTTCATGGCAATGATGGAGAAGTTACTTGATGGACTCTTGTGGAAGAAATGCCTTGCCTTCATGGACGACATTTTGGCNTATGGGGAGAACTTTGACCAAACACTCTGCAATCTGGAAGATGTTTTCAAGCGAATTCGTGACGCTGGTCTTAAGCTTAAGCCTAAAAAATGCAAACTGTTTTACCAGGAGGTAGAGTACCTGGGACATGTGATTTGCCCAGATGGTCTCAAGTGTAGTGATGACAAAGTTNCTGCTGTGAAGGATTGGCCAGTGCCGAAAAATNTCAAGGANGTTCAAGCNTTCCTCGGCANGGCAAACTATTATCGAAGATTNATNGACCAGTTTTCAACCATTGCAGAGCCATTGGTGAAACTCANTCGTAAGAAANCTGCCTTTGAATGGTCGGATGATTTCAAGACGTGGGAATCACCAGCCNCACCATCAGATCCGATTGCTGATGATGGGATTACATAATGTGACN
The DNA here is from genome assembly GCA_000444245.1 of Botryllus schlosseri. Lineage (NCBI taxonomy): Eukaryota > Metazoa > Chordata > Ascidiacea > Stolidobranchia > Styelidae > Botryllus > Botryllus schlosseri. The sequence continues at coordinate 6,619 of ATSW01005151.1, forward strand.
TGTNGTTCNNTTTTNATATTCAGTTATCCTAATCAGGCAATCCTAATCAGTAATCNTAATCCTAATTCNTTGCTTTTTTGGGCTTTTATGCCGANNTATTTTTGGTGTGTCNTTGCTTTTTGTTTNGNGGTAGATATTTTCTCATGTACCATTCGAAAAAATTTGGAGGGGGGTATATGTGACGGGGCGCCATCTATGGCGACTGATGACGTCACCCCTGTAGACAATGCGTTCGCGGGAGATAACCGCAACCTTCTAGAATATTCTGTTTTGTGTCTGTGTCCGGGTGGTACACGCTTTCTACTGTCGTGAATGTGTGATTATCTCTTACTACTATCTCTCTCTCTAGTAGTTTCCCTAAACGCATGAGTGATCTCGTCTTCTTGTTGTTGTGATTGTGCGACGTGCGTGCATGTATGTATCAGCACCCACGTCTTGTGAGTTGTTGGAACAATAGGGATTAGGCTAGTCGACTGTTCTTTTGTATTTCAGTTTGATCATTTATTACGGTATTTACCCTATGAATAAATGCAAAGTTGCACATGATCAAACTTAATACGGATTAACCATGCCGAAGCTTTCTTGCCCAATCCAAGACTGCAATTATGAGACTGAATCCGAAGATACGGCCGGCGCCGTCACACAGCTCAATATCCATGCACAATCACAACAACAAGAAGACGAGATCACTCATGCGTTTAGGGAAACTACTAGAGAGAGAGATAGTAGTAAGAGATAATCACACAGTGAATATAACCATAGCAATTTACAACGTAGCTGGCATGGAGACTCGATCTGGTAACTTGTGGTTTGCAGCTCCCCCTAGTGGGTAGGTAACCAAATATGACGATGCCGTTGCCGTAGTGCGGATTGTGCTGGTTTTTGCTGTAAATTGAACTCATTTGGAGTTCGGATAATTCTTGGAAATGGTATTCAATGAAGAGTAATTGCTAAGAATTTTAGACAACGGTAGTATCTCCCTCACGGAAAGTATTTTCTATCGCTTCGTAGAACGTCTATGCAGTGGTATTGGGATATTTCCAGCAGACATTTCAAGTAAAGTTTGACATCCAGTTATCCGCGGTGAATTTAGTCTGATACGAATATTACGCTTAGAAACTCTTGGCATGGATTTATATATTCCTGGATTGATGATAAACTCACTGCACATCAAGAGCCTGCTGTTTTGAAAGTTTCCAGGGGCAAAAAACAGCGTTCACCGTGCAGGGCTGTGGGCTATGGTTTTGGTGTCCCGGAGACACTAAAATTTCAGAAATCAAGAACATTTCGGCGACCAGCATTATCTACCTGTGCTTATCAATAGTGAATCGCATCCAGGAGAAAATACTACAAGACTTCAATCAAATTTTTATGAGCTAAAATTAGAAATGTCGCGATGATAATACTGAATGCCCGCTAATCATATTGTGGAACCACCTTCCTCCAACTACGTATGAAAAAATCAAAAGATTCATTCCTTCAAGATCCTCCAGTGGAGGTATTTTTATTACCAATGATGACGAAAGATTCTAATGTACATGAATGGTTCACTATTAACATGCAGATCGCAGAATAGTACGACTATATCTGTAAATTGAATTCAATCGGACATATCCTCCAATAGATCTTCACGAATCCTCAAGAATAGACAGAAGATATTTGCTTGCGCCCAAAGAGTCGTTCTTCTGGTTGATGGTTGGGACAGAATCCCTACTTCGAGGACCTATGACTTCCAAATCTGTCAACAAACAGCAAATTATCAATGTACTATATTGACAGTTGAAACTCACCATGCAATTACTGAACATCCATTTCATTCGTGCATGATTACATATGCACTCAAGGACAGCAGAAATTCCAAATCTGCTTTCCTACACAAATCAAAGTCTGATTTAGGATTTGCACAAGTCTGAGCCTATTGTTGCTCTGGTGATATTTATTTGATATAAATGATGCAATTTCTCAGCAATAAAAACGGCAAATTATGTGTATGTTCCTTCCTTTTCAATTTTTGTTCAAGGTTATCAATGCATTTCACATGCAAGGCCATACAGGAAGTATAAATACTTATTTCGCATTACAAATCTACGTAACAATACTCACTGGAGAATATGTAAATATTCAATGTTAGTGATGACTAGGGCGAATATTTTTTGACATGTCAAAAGAGTCAAAATTTTTATCAAAATTGTTGTGTTGACCTTTTGTCAAATTTGTTACCGGTGTGAAAAGTTTTTTTGCAAACCGCATTTCGTTGGTGTCGTATAGGAGCTCCTCTATGGCAAGATAGAGGGAAAACTACTTCTATATACTCATTGGCGACATCTCTGTGCAAGTGTGCATGAAAAGACGTATAGTCCTACATCTTGGACACCAGACCAGCATAGTGGAGACAGTGATCCAGCACGTAGATTGACGACGCACTGAAGAAGCTGGAAATTGAAAGAAATAATTTCGTTTAAATGCTTACCAATTCAGCCAGGTACATGAGCGAAGCTTCTTCACAAAACAAACAGATCCAACTATAGATATGTAGAAAATTTCACGTTATACGCGAAGATGCAAAATTGTGCAATGTGGAATTTCGTATTGCCATCTGCATCATTGTATCCAAATTTCAGACAACTCTGAGAGTCATTTTAAAAAAAGCAGAATCCTTGAACTGTCTGGAGCAGTGTTTCTCAACCTTTTTGTCTTCGTGAACCACTTTTAGACCGTCACGCCACCAGTTCAAATTAAGCTCCGTCATCGTCATCTATAATTATTAACTGTGGGCTAGTGATAAACAGCGAGAAAATGACTTTTATTGAAAATAACGGCGCTTCTTTGATAGTGGCCACACATCGAACAATGTTCACCATAATCAACAATAAATGATTCCCTTAAACATGTCAAAATTTATAAACATCAAAATAAATTATTTTTCGCGTCTGGTTAGGTTGGAGGCGGGTTAGGGAATCGTAAGATTGGGGTTGTAGGTGCGTTAGGGAGAGGGCTGTGGTTAGGGTAACGTAAGATTAGCGTTTGGGGAGACGGTTATATGGGCAAGTTTTTGATGCACTAAAAACCTGAGAAAGTTGCATTCATTTTTTTAAATTTAAACAAAAGTTGCAGAAGTTGCATTTATACAATTTTTTGAAGTCATGAGGGTATGAGATACTCGAAAGTTTCCAGCAGTTTAAAATTTGCATGGTGTCTGCTTGTTCCGTTTCTATCTTCGCTATTCAATCGATCATGGTTACATTTTTATTCACATAGGGTTCGCACAATTTACCAGTTAGTTCAGTGAGTTTCATGAGTAACGGAATAGTGAGTATGCCGCATACCCGAAAAAATTGCTAGGTAAACACGGCACACCCAGTATTGTCACCCGCATTGTCACTTGAAATCCATTAATTTAGTCTTTATTCTAGTTTTATAGCATATTTTGCGCAATACTTGATAAAAGTTGCATGAAAAATATAGACAAAAGTTGAAAAAAGTTGCAACATAAAACTCCTCCAAACAGATTAAAACACCATACTTCATACATTATGAGTATTTACAAAGCTTCCAGATGCTGTAAAAAAAGTTGCAAAACTTGCCCTTTTGGAGACTACGTCACTCAGCACATAGGCCTACAAAACATTCTATTAAAATATTTCCGCGACCAATGTTTAGTCGGCATCCCTAAAAGGCTAAAACCATTCTTGTTATGCTTGCAGTTGGGACGGAATCTTGTATAAACCTGTCATTGCCTGCACTATAGCAGTTGCAAAATTAAAGTCAGCACCATATCTACGATATCTGCCTCTCTTGCCCTAAATGAACAGAGATGCGCCGCGTTCTTGTGTTTCAATAAGATTTTTCAACTCAGAAATGGTCTACCAACCCCTATACTTACCAGCTACCACCTTATGACGACCAACACATATATGGCATTATAATAATAGAGGTGAAGGGGCCGCTGGTTACCCGAGTATTTGAACATGCCATTTGGGGCACATAACTTCAAAATAACGCGAAACAATAACTTCATATTGTTAATTTATTCGCTAAAACCTAGTGATAGCCTACCTGAGTGAGTACTGACTAGTGAGTTGAGTAATGAGTATGTTACCTATCCGCTAGTAGTGCTGTCGGTCACAACATCGCTAGTTCTCAAAGCGGAGTCTCCATGCCAGCTACGTTGTAAATTGCTATGATATAACTGTTACGGTATCTGTCTGGCTGTGCTGTGAACTGAGTTACACTTGAAGAGTATAAAGAACTAGTAGCGACACCGTTACAGTAACAATTTTCTGTCTAGAGATGTTTTTTGGGGATTGTGGAAAAAACTTGGATGAGTAGGGTCAATCACGGTGACTTCAAAATGTTTACAAAATTCCATTTTATCCTGTGACAATTTTATCCATAACAACTTCAAGACAAGCTGCCAGTGGAGGCTTTTGGGGTGGGCGGTCGCCCGGGGCCCCCCTGGTCGAAGCCCCCCTATACGGATTATGCGCGTTTTTAAGGATAATGACGAATAATCATGGAGCTAGAATATGATTCCGTACGGATGTGTCAATCATCATCAAATTTCTGCATTTGTTAGAAAAGTCCCGTATCCCGATGATAATCACGTCTCTGCATGCGGTAGAATTACTTAGTCTTGATGTAGTCTATCC
>KE605419.1:0-24594 GCA_000444245.1 Botryllus schlosseri
ACTTGAAAAATCAACGCTTTTCACATGTTATATTAGGCAAAACGTACCGAAATTACAGTAGGGTGCATAAGTGGCATAGTTCTGCGTTAGTATTACTAGTGTAACTTATTTATTTGGCATTTAACAGTGCAAATTGATAACAAATGTTCAAATGTAACATGCTCAGTGTACCCCAGTTAAGTTTACTGAGCTGCACGATGCACGTATGAAAAAATTTGAAAAAAGAGCAACAAATAATTTCAGTATGATTACATTGTGATTGTACAACTTTATTTGTGGTGGTCAACAGAATGTGGCTCTGACTACGTCCATGAATTCTAAGGAGCTTGCAAGACATATATAATTCAAATTTTAAACTCGAATAGTATTCAACTGTACTTGAATGAGTTAAATCTGCACTGAATATTGCTCCTAACATTTACTCCAATTAGATTTTTCTTCTCTGAGCACAGCCTTGCAAAGCACTGGCCAGCTACTGTTTCTTTAATACATCGCGACTTGTAATTCCGCTAGAGACATGCATTGACTGCATTGACAATAGGTGGAATACAGCTGTTTCTAACATTCGACTGATCATATGCAGTACCCACAGTATGTTAAACTTCGGAGCTATCCACTTACAATTTACTAATGGCAAAAACCATCAAAATCATTAATCTTTATTTGTAATTCATCCACCTTTATATTTGCATTAGTCAAAGTAAATAACGTTGATAATAGCTGCAGTAACATTATGTCCCGTTAACTGGCAAACTAGTTACATATTTCAAAGTATCAATCTGATAGCCGCGGTATTTACCCTAATTAAACAGCACCGCTGATTTTGCGATTCAAAATTATTAAGTCCACACTGTTCCTACTCGGACATCGACTCTCTCATTTGCTCGACAAATTATATGTATTTATATTCATCTTCTTGTCAAGAGACCGATATCGGTTGGAAATATATGTGTTCATCCCCTCTCCTTTTTTTCTAAGGGTTATCATGAGCCCCTGTATTTGAGAGCACATGTCTCCGAAACGACTGGTATTCAATGACTGATAAGGGTGCTTAACGTTGGTTAAGTGAAAGTATAACATGGTGGGGGTTATTATAGGATCTCTCTCCTTTGAAACAGGAATTATAGTTGTAAAGCGATCTCATTGTCTGGATCTTGAATTTTGAAATTACAGGTCGGGCTGGTGTGTTGTTTAGAGATATTGTCTAAGTGAGGAATGTCAAATTTTGCTCAAATTCCAAAGCAATCGGCGGATTCAGTATATATATGTTGTACATACACAGAATGTCTCAAAGTCATTAAATTGCAATTAATACAGTAATTGTAAGTTCCTAGCCATTGTTGATGAGAGCGTAGTCATTCATCACGGGTCAGGTTTCAATATCTACTTTAAATGTGGTATTTTTGGTAAATAATTTGATGAATGGATGTGAGAATTCCTTCATAGATACCGTGCTTGGGTCTGTTGAATGCCGTTGTTTTTATATAGACAGCAGTCGAATGGGTACTTGTGAAATCATAAACTTTCTTGTTCCAAAATTGTTTCATTAGCATTTACTCAGTTAAAGACGGGGAGGGGCAGTGAAGCTATACAGAGGGGGATTAGTTTAGGCTATTGTAATACTTGATCGGTGTAGATTGGGCATTTTGTGGTACTTGTGGTACTAGTGTTGGTGGTATTACAAGCTTTGCAAGGTTTAGTGCTAGTTGTGGGTAGCTGAGCTTATACTCACTGGCCAAAATCATCTTTTGCTTTGAGAGGATTAATGTGAACGTTAGAGCGTCAAAATGCTTTTAATGATCATCTTGCTAATTTGTGACTTCGTAATAGCAATCATTCATTATTGTAGTTTAAGTAAATATAATGCAGGGTTGGTCTGTAATCAAGTAGGCTAGTGAATAATATTCAAGTAGATTTCCACTTCTTGTAGGCCTACTTACTTGAGATGTATTTTGTCACTCTTTTATTGGCACCGGAGTGCTGTACCAAGCATTTGTTTTTTTATAACTTTATAGCATTAATTCTCCTACAAGTTGTAATATTTGATGAGTGTGCTGAATTGGTATGCTCTCATCCCTAACATTTCTTCTCTTTGCGATCTTTGGTTTTGGAATGCTTGTTCCATTTGGATAAGAAATTGCACATTTTTAACTCTGAATTTCTCTCAACGAAAAACTGATTATGATCAATTGATCAGACAATAATATTAACAATGGACTTTTGATTCTTACATTAACATTTATGTAACGCTTGTGATTGAAGTATTTGTTGGATTTTGAATAAAAATAAACTTTGCAGAGTTTACATTACAGGCCCTAAATCATGTCCATATCATAAATCAACTACCGACAAATAGATAGTTAAACTGAGCTTCATCCAATTATCTCACTTCAGTTTGGTTAACATTTTTCCATCCTTTGACAAGTATCAAGATACATCCTGGGCCTGTGTCAACAAATCTCCCCCACAAAGTACACAGTACAAGATACGTTTATTAATCATGGCACTTACAGTTTGATTTGGGATTATTGTAGAATTGTTCAGTAAAAATAATCTACAAAGTTTGTCGGTCAGCCGCTAACGTATTTTTCAAGCGAACTTTCAAAGGGACGCAGTTGTGTATATCAGGGGATGTAGGAATGCCAGTGTATTTTAAAGTAGATTACTTAATCATGTAGTTTCATCTTGTCACATTCCAAAATTGCATTAATACTTTTAGCAGGACAATTTTCTTGCAGTGAACAGAATATGACAAAAGTATTTCCATTATGTCTTATAAACGAAAGTTGTTTTGCAAGCATACTGGTAAACTATATTATGTTGCAAGTATTAACATGATGAGTTAGTTGTTTGCCTAGGCATTCAGCACTTATCTTTTGTGTATAGACTACTTGTCTCTGATCCTAAGGTTCATGATGATACCTTGTTTACAATACACTTTATCCAACTTTCAAGTCAATTTAAAACCGGAATTTTGACATCGTCCGATCAGATTGTAGTAATCACCCTATTGTTTTAGTGTACATCAAGATTTATGAGTGTGTTTGCGTAGATTGCAGGAATGATGATACATGCCAGGGTTTATCAAAAATAGGAAGTTTCCTGCCTTTATTCGAGTAACCATGTCCTATCTTGGAGTAAAATATTAGTTGAATCTTTGTATCATTCACAAATTTTGTGATAGACCGGTATTGTTTAAATTTACTATGGATTTTACGGTGGCTGTTTCGGAAATGAACCGCGAACATTACATGGCACGATTCGTACGGTGAGGGGGTAGCCATTAAAAAATTATTGCCTTACTTGAAAACGAATCGGTGATGGATAGATTTTCGAAAGTACTTTCGCACCTCCCTCCTCCCGAAGAGTTGGAGATACTACCGAGCAAAATTGTGAAGAAGCCCAAAACGAGAAAGCGTCATAAATCCGACGACACGGACTTCCTCTTGCAACCAATAGACGTTTGCGTCACCGTGGGGAACCCGCCACAATCTGCCGATCTCAGGAAAGAGGAATATGACGATATAGACGGGTATAGGATGTACAAATACAGGCCGAAAGACCCGCAGTTGCGTTTTGGGAAGGATTCCAGCGATCCGGAATATGAGCTCTTGCATTTTAGCGGTTAGATGGTTCTTGTCAAGTCTTGTTCTGCGTAGATTAAGGGTGTGACACGTTTTCACCACTTACCACGTGATCATAACGGTTACATTACTAAGAAAAGATTCAACAGACTTCCTCAACTGAGGTTGATCAGAAGAAAATTCCTTCTGAATTATGCATTAATATATATAACAGTCATCACTCGCTCTCTTGTGGGTCACATGAAACTGGGGTTCATGTGGATGGAATCTGCCCTGCTCCATTGGGTTTGTGCCTGTGCTAGACTCGACTCATTTGTGAAATTTGGTGATTTGCGAGTAAAATAAATAAGTAATGATGCCAGTTTTTGGGTAACATTGACTCAAGTAAGTTGAGTCACGTTGACAAATGTCTGAAACATGATTATTGGGTTTTACAGATTTCCCTACTTACCGGTTACTATTCAAAGTCAAATGAAGTCTTAATTTGTGCATTGAAACAAGTTTATTTAAATCGCTTTGTTGTGAAATGACTGTATTGGATGGATGGAAGATAGTGACTAAACTAGAGCTCTGAGTCAATCTTGAGTGGTTGCATTCGATGGCAGGCCTAGCTAGTCGTGAAGTAATGTTAAAATATTACACTGGCGTCCACTAGGTGCCGTGTAGGGAACATACAATTGCAGATGAAGTTAGTTAGATGGACATGGACATGATCTATTGGATTAAAAAATATGGTTGGACTCATGGATACTGTGGGTGTGATAATTTCCATTTTGTTAACGACTCATGTACAAATCTGTACACGACCCTGTACAAATCAAGTCACATTGACTCACATGTGTTGATTCATTTACTATTCATAGATTCCAAAGTATCATCAGAATGCCTAATTAAGTAGCCTACCGGCACTGTTGAGAGCGATGCATTCCCATGTTATTGTAGGAAATGCCTAAATAAATAATGATGATATATCATCTTACTGGGTTAGTAATGTGTGGCTATGAACTGACGAGGGCAAATTGTGTGGAGGCCACTCCTCAGCGTATGTGGAAAATATGATCGTGGGATAGATTGCGGGAATATTGTTCTTCCATTAAAAGATATGTCATTTCTATTATGTTTTGACGTGTTTACATTGTTTTGTTATTAAAGAACCGACAATTGGTTTATTCATAACTCTACTAAGTGTGGTTGGTTTCCCACCATAAGAAGGTTGATATTCAAGATTCCTAAATTGTTTTACAATGTTAAATGAGCCTGCCCATTGTGACATAAACAATGGCATAACTGTAAAACCTCTATTTTGAAATTACTGGAATAGTGGTTCTAATGAAATCCGGTCACAATGCTAACGTTTACTTGATAATCATCTTTTTGCATTTAGCCATTCTTGCAAAACATGGAATCTCTTATGATTTGAATGAAGAAAAAGACAAGGCAGGCCCGAAAGACGCGGCCGATCGAATATTGGACGCAATGGATCAACAATTGGGGGATTTTATGTTTTCAAAGTAAGACTTCCTCAGTTGGCGTTACATGATTTGAGGCTACATTGAAATCCGTGTTCGAACATTAACATTTAACTCAAATACATATTCTGTGTTCATTTTGTGTTCGAGCTACAGCGAAAAAGACAGACAACCCCTACAGTTGATTTGATTTCACGGCCCCATCATCAAGTTCAAAATCCATCATGATGTTCTGCAAATCCATTCCTCATGATCTTAGCCAATAGGTACACGGTACATAATCGGATATCATTTAGAGGCGCAGGGCGACCAATGAATACAAATATAAGATGTGTTCTATCAGATGTGATTGTATCATTTACTGCAGCAAACAATATGTTCATATTGTCATATTTATTCCACTGGAAGCTTTTCGACTGGCTCTCTTCAGTTGTGAACGCCAGTAAATGAGGTTAACCAAGTTCGAACTTCGTCGAACCAAGTCGAAAAGCTTCCAGTGGAATAAATATGACAATATGAACGTATTGTTTGCTGCAAGATTGAAGTTCTGTACTTCGAAAAGCCTATGGTATCATTTACTTACCTAATGGTCTTTACACCTCAGTTCCTGGGTGTTTGATTGGTTGAAAGTTTAAAAATGCAGGCTTAGATCAAAACACCAATTGCATGAACCGACTATAAAAAGCTGAAAAGGAGCATGGTACAACCCATACATTGCCAAAATATGTGTAAGCCTACATTATAATGAAGTCCATGTTACGACCAGTCTGTATTTTTGGATTAGGATGAGAATAATAAACCATGATTTGATTTTACATGTATGAGGTGAACGGACGGACAAAGTACTTCACAAAACTATCCTGCTTTTATGTGAGTGCCCATCAAATCACAATGATTACATCTACAAGATTTCAATCAAGCTAGACTACTGGTCCCAATTTGCCCAATGGTTTAATTTCATTGATGTTCACATTCAATTGTGCTCGCTTATCTTTTCATATTGAAGTTGCTACCAAACTAATACTTCTTGACCGTAGGTCTCATGCTGATGATGTAAATGATGATCCCGGGACAGACTTGGAGTCTGTGAGGTCTCTCCGTGACAGAGTGATGTCTGACTTGGCTGCAAGTAACCACCGTGCTGCCGACAAGAACCAGTATTCTAGAGGTGGGGTGATTGATTTTTTTTAGCAGTAACACGACAGTATTCTTGTTCTACCGTGTTTACGATGATGACTGATTACTGTTAAGTCTAAAAACTTTGCTGATATAGTTAATGATGTCAACTTGTCCAGAAAATATGATAAATTTGATTCAATACGACCGATTGATCATACGTTTTCGTGAGCAATTAGCTACTAGTAAGGACAGTGTTCGTCATAAAATTGACAGTTGGTGACACTTTTCCTCCCTTAGTATTGCTCATTTCTCTGTAGATTATTTCTAATTGATGATTATCATTATGCGCATTGTTAGTGTAATCACCAGAGCCTTGAAAACTTATAGAAAGATGGCACGGTCAGCTGGACAGTGTATATATAATTGGAATACTCAATGGTCATTGCAAATTATCGCTATTATAAAATTTCAAATATAGGTCCATCCTTCAATCTATCATGCAACCAAAATCATCAGTGGTGTACAAAATAATTTATTTCAATTTTACCAGTTCTTTTTCATAACTGAGCATTATTAGTATTTGCACTGTACTATAGGCCTACTGCATGAATTTTATCGACGAGACAGGTTTCTGTAATTTTCCTCTACTTTTTCAAGATGGTCGTGATACTTCCAGTAAGACGACGTTTGAAAGAACGTACCCGGGACAACGAAGCGCGTCAACCTCTCGGTATCAACAGCGAGGTATCATTTCTTGATGTTGAAGTTTTGAGATGTATTGATGCCAATGGCACAACATGCATATTGCATATCCAATACTAATAATTTAAAAAAGCTCTTTTGGTAGGAAGCCATACTTTATGAGAGAGTGCTGTTCATTGGGACCTGAATTTGATTCCAATAACTTAGGTTAATCCACGACACATTAGAGTCGTACCCTGCCAAAATATAAGCATGTGACTAGTACGCAAAATGTACTTGTGTACTCCGAAAAGTGGAATGTTCTAATACTGACCACCTGGACATCCAATATTGTAATATAAAGTGCGGCCCCTGTGTTTACAGCCAGTGCGAATGCCTCGAATAACGACGACTTGCCAATCGCGACGCAAAAAGCGTTAGCATCGTCCCTGGACCGTCTCACAGCAGACCATTCTCGCAGTCACCAGCCGTCCATATCATCTGCGAGAGCCCCGTCCAACGTGAGAAGGGGGCGTGATAACGAACGTCTGAGGGACAGAAAAGCAAATGGTAAGGAAACAGGATTGATTTTGTTAATTCACGTCGATGGTGATTGTAGGTAGTCAAAATCGAGTGCCGAATAGATTCAATTCTAAGGCGAGTGTTTAATGAATACCACTCACTCTTTAATCCACAGTGGAACGAATGAACACCTAAGTTTTGTATAGTGGGTGCACGAAGGCGGGAAAATTTTAAGAATCAAATTTGGTACGTTTGTTGTCCGAGAAATATGTATTACAATGTTTTCGATGTTACGGTACGGCCTTGTACAGCACGATTTTGATGCTGCAGTAAATTCGGAACAATTCAGGGTTGGAAAGTTAGCTCTGTATTAGGAATACCTTGGAAATGGACCTTGCCAAGAAGGGATTTGCGGATTTGCGTTGCTGAACAATATTGCACAATCGATTTTAATCAATGGTCTGAACCAATGAACTTAGTGCAGTGATAGTCACACATTGCTGCAAGGTTTCACCACCAATACCTTTCGAAGGCACCATTTAACAAGTTAAAACATCAGCTCGCCTACTGAAACGTTTTATCATTGCCAAAACAATGGCAACAGTGACTACCTAAATTCAAATTTTCAATACATATGCTTCTCACATTGGTTTATAGTAGTCAAATCCCCAAGCTAAGACTATTAGTTACTCATATTTTTATATATTATTTGTACAGTATGATTTAATTTGCGAGGCATGCGTCGTTGAACAATTGATAATTCCAAAATCTCACATACCATCAATCGAATGGGTATTCAGCACTTGACAACAGTCTTGCGCACGTGTGGCACAGATGGGCGTCTGCAATTTATGTATTGAAGATGCTGTCTTCTTTCCTGACACTAGGATGCATGGATAATAAGTTGTCGTCTTGCGCACGAGAGAAGCACTTCTTTTGAATTGGAATTATCATTTGAAGATAATTCCACGTTTTTTTCATCTTATGCTTCTACCTTCTACCTGGCAGTATATATGATCTCTTTGAAGTTGCTTCGTTGGAGCTGCTACTAATTTTGTCCATCCCACATTGATTGCCCTTTTCTTGCATTATTTCTGCGACCCTCGAAGCAAAAATCCCTATAGTAGGCTGTTGTAACTCATTTATAAGAGGAATGTCTGTAACCACAGAGCAACTGGTTTAAGCCATTCCAAGGTATACTCACATCATTAATGTTGGTGAAGGCAGACATCTCAATGGATGGTTATTGATGAGTCATGTCTATTTTCTATAATACTTACCTCATCTGTCTGGAAAACGAAGGAATGATCCATTTATATCAGAAAATGTAGTACAATTTAAAATGAAAAGTTACATGTGCTACTTACATAGCTTTCTGGAATATGGTGATAATACAATAGCATCCAGGACTTTAGCATATGGTGCACCATACCTCTCAATGGTTCTACAAAAATAGTGCAGGGATTATAGAGGAAGCATGCGTTTTTCCTGACATAATTTGCCACCATGTAATTTATATTTATCAATATGCAATCCTTTTCACGATTCCTTTCAAACACTTCCACTCCTTTGCTCCTCAAGCCGATGATACGAGAAAATCACACTTGCACGGCACTGGAAGTTTGCACAATCCTTAATTTCTGCATGGAAATCCGAGCAACAGGTAGACGTAGATTTACTGCAGGTAGCAGAGCGTAAGAAATCTTCTCCGTCGTGCAGAGTCACGCAAGTCATGGGACACGCCCTCTACTCTCAGCCTGCACGATTTGACCGACACGCCATCGCTGTGTAAGTCGGATTCCTTATCGCAAACACGTGCTCCTTTGAAGCAAGATCTTACCAATATTTCTTTCGGCATTGACCCGCCGTTTCGTTCACCTAAATGGAGGGAAAAGGGATATCAGTACCATCAACGCTCGGCATCAGAAAGACATTATAGCACCCCCGTTGGAAGATATCTATCGACAAAGGTACCAACACATGACGTGCGAGACAGGACACTTTCCACAGACACATCAAAAGCCAGGATTCTAGATCACAGATCGTCAGAAAGCACAAAGAATTATCGATCAAAGAGTTGCGCCGATAAAAGAAGCCGTGAAATCTTGGATGTTGAAAGCAGTAAAACTTCGACTAGCGCCAATAGCGCTTCCCGTAATATCGTCCATCAGTTGAGCACACCAGAAAAGAGAGATCAGTACGAGTGGAGGATGAAGAAAATGCTGCTAGAATCCAACATGCCTGAGCACGAAATCGTAGGATTATTCGACAAAGGCGATGACCAGTTGAACAAACCGAAAAGTAAGGATTCAAACCGTGAAATTGTCGAATGTTCTCAAACACGTGACACTGACATAGTTAAAAAAGATGATGCCGAATTAGAGCCAAAAAGGCGAGAGAGCGATAACACGCAGAACTCAAGCCAGCCCGCGGTTTCAAAGCTATACACGAGGACCGATTATCACGAAGTGCCCAATTTCAATTCAACCGGTAAATCAACAAGCGTGTCGTCCATACCAGATCCCAGCATTGAGCGAAAATTATCAACAGATGCGGCAGAAAAGAATACGATCGATAAAGCAGAACCTGAAATAGCCGAAGATTTAAAACCTAGCTCCAGCGATTCCGATATTCCGAAAGATTCATCTAGCACCGGTACGCGTTCTGATTCAAAGTCTTCGTCTTCCTATCAAGACGAATTTGCCAGGAGGGTGTCATCTCACGGCACATGCCCGACCGAATCAGACCGCTCCGATAACTCGGATAAGAATCACAATCCTATGGGTACAGCTCTGCAAAGTAACCGCATTGTGGGGAATGGAAGTAGCTCCGATGAAATCAAAAATCATGATGGCGCACCTAGGAGTGTTTTATCAGATAATGTAGACGGCAGGGAAGGTAATATCAAACTTAGCTGCTCAGTTTTGTCCGCTCAAAGTGACGATACTCTCGTTCCTGACAAAGCCGACAGCCCGCGCGAGTTTTTACCTGATGTAAGTGACAAAACCGCATCTGCACACGAAGATTCAGAAAAAATTTCGAGTTCGGACTCTCAAAATCGAGAAATTGGAAGCAAATTATCGACGACTGACATCGATTCTTTGGCGACTTCTGACTTTGAAACAAAATGGCATGAGAGACACAAAAAACGCTTTTCCGGCATTCAAATACACACGAATATCTCAGTCACTATGCCCAAAACACGTAAGCAGCCGGCAATGTTCGACCATGGAAAGAAAATGACTTACAGAGATCGGATGAAAATAGCGCTGTCCGCACGGCAACGGAGAGTTAATCGAGCGTTTGGAGATAATCCACAACCCGCAACGCCGAGACGCAGGCATTCTCTTGGCTCTGATAGCTTCGCAACTATAGCCACCGATGATTTGATATCGGCTAAACCTGACGGCAGTAACATTGCCAATCTCCTTCAGAGCAGTAAAGGTAATGTTTTGAATTCTTTGGAGACCTGTTACTTGGCTACACTCGGTATGGAGCCTGGCTTGGTTTCGCACTGTCTGCTGTTCACTTTATAAAATACATCTACTGGAATAGTTCCAGGAGCCTTAGTTGGGATTTCCAAATGTCTGATGTGATGTCTACATTCACTTTCTTTCCTTCTGTGCCTTGAATGATTCAGTGAAAACTACATACCAGACACTGTTCATCGCTGGGTTGAGCCACAGGGATTCGTTTACAGTGCAGTTTATTATATGGTATAGTTCCGTTCTAGGGAAATCAACAATTGAGACAGTATTATTCTTAACAATGTTCCTTATTGTGATCAAATCGCTGCATTCCGGCTCGTAATGGACTGATTACCTGATGTGATGCATAAATGAAAAATTGAAATGTTTTTGGTTACTGATAAATTATCATTAAATGGTCATAATCGGTAGCACATGTGAAACTTTTTCGATTATTGTTTTTTTTTATAAGTAGGATCTCATCCCTTCACTATTTGAAGAATTTAAAACTATGCATCCATCTATTGTACTGCATCAAGTACATACATGCAAGTCAGTTAATCGGCATTCATACAGACCTGCCTTTTTGAACCTGGCTTTGAGTAATTTAAATGGTTTGCTGTAAAGGTAATATAAGTAGAAGGAATCTGAATCCTAAACAGACATATCTGCATTTTAAACTTGAAGTGGCTGTTAATGGACCAAAGAGCTACTTTGGATAAGTCCTACAAATACAAATGGAGTAATTATTAAACAAATATATTCCTCTTATCAACTTGATTTGGTGTTGGATTGGTTCGTTAAACGTAGTTCATATAAAACCAGCCAGACGTTTACGAACATGCATCCAAGAAAAATATTGACATTCAACAGAGAGCTTATATTTCTGTATCACGTGGCCAACACACTAGTTCATAATTTTAAATTTCCCTCCATTCGAGAGAAGGGTGTATAGTCTAATCGAGTTAAACCCCGTGTCAATGGATTCTTTCATCAACTCCATGTCTGTATAGCGTTAAGAAAACACTCGGAGGATCTTGAGAATATAAACAAATGTAAGTGGATCATTTCTGGATTGTTTAGACAACCCTTGAGATATTTCAAAATAGTCAACGGTTGAATTCAATTTCCATCCGGACTCGGCAACAAATAATACCACTTTTTAATATACCTGGAAGCGTGATGCTTCACACAGGATATAATATATCTCTTTTGTAATTTAGTTGAATTAATCTTGTTCCCAAGTCAGAATTTGCTGTTGAGATTTGATGTTAATTAATCCTAGCCAACATGCCTTCTTTAATTGATAAAGATCTTCAAAGGCTAAGGAAATATTTGGCTAAAAAGAAAGGTGAGGTATCAACTTAGTGTTATTCTTATTGCAATTTGTTGCTATGAATTTGGAGGAGCCAATGTGTTTGCTATAGGACTAGTGAGGCAGGTAAATTTTATATGCTGACAGGAAATATGTATTGGATCATAATCTTTAAAATAAATTTATTAGTATATATCCGATGTATTTTTCATCAGGCCTATCCTGATTGCTTTGCGACTGTCTATGTCATTGCATAAGGAAAAGTGAATTGGATAACACTTCCAAGTAACCAAGTATTCTGTGCTGAATGGTTGGTCTTTCTAAGTCATATTACTTTGACCATTTGGATAAATTGGACTACATTGGAATATTTCTGTATTAGTCATATGTCAGACCAATATCCCAGATTAAAAATGAAGACACAAGGACTTATTCAGTGCTTAGAACAATCTTTAACCTACGTTGTATTCAGACTGCTGAGATATTCACTACCATTAGGTTTAAATCAGATTTCATAGGATATTGACAAAGCCTGTAATCTCCTGTCAATGAATTGCTCACAGATAATTAGCTAGAGTCGTCTTTATCTTGAATTGATCCTTTTATTATACTGAGGATTGGGAAAATAATGCATTGTGTAATACTGCTGAATTAGGTTACTTTTCATGCTGACTTATGACATAGGAGAATATGCATTTGTACTGAAAAATCCCCACGATGCTTTGTGACCTTGAACAGCACATTGAAAAAATACAGTTAATATCAATTGTTTAGCATTCGCACACTGATATCAGCAAATACTAATACAATTGCTATTTGATCATGGGATTGAGTTTTTTACTTGGCACTCACTTGAGACATTCCATTCTCGCTACTATTATTCATTCTGCTTGATGTGCGCTAGAGGTTTGCTGAAAAGACAGGGTTAGGCCACCATGTCATTGGATTTGATATAAATTTATGCTTAATTACAAGTAGCCTACAAGTAATTACCGTAGTGATTTGCAAGACAAACTCAAACTATGTCACGTGGAAGTGGAAAATAATTGGTTT
Organism: Botryllus schlosseri; assembly: GCA_000444245.1. Lineage (NCBI taxonomy): Eukaryota > Metazoa > Chordata > Ascidiacea > Stolidobranchia > Styelidae > Botryllus > Botryllus schlosseri. The sequence goes on from KE605419.1 coordinate 13,211, forward strand.
GACAAGTACTCAAGTAAGTAGTTTGAATAAGTAGATTTTATTGAGAGGTGGCATGCTGTTTAGCAGTAAATTTTTAGCTCAAATTGCAATATCTATCTTCAAAATCACTACAAATCTGTGTAATCTTCAAATAGAGAATTAGTGTTTTCAGGTATCCTTTGCTTTGAAAGTGATGATCATGATATTTTTTGTTGTATTTGTATTTCTTTAATAAGATATTATGTCTTTTGTGGTAGCTATGCCTGTCACCCACATTGGAGAGCACAACGTCGTATCAACATTGTACCGAGTGAAAACTTGGTGGTTGAACTGCCTGGCTTATTTTGTCTCGATAATGAATTCATGCAGCCCACGGCCTCTGCCAAATATGAAGATTAACCCACAACCCGTTTTGAGTTGGGAAACCGGGTCCAAAGGCATACGATAATGCACCTTCCACTCTTTCTCATTGGATTAAAATAATGATAATACTATAATAACTGCGTGCCCAATTCACTTTGTATATTGTACACTCTCTTTTGTGTCAATAGTTCTTTCAATATCTTACCAGGACGATCCAACTTACCAAGATCGAATTCTGTCACGAGTCTCAGCACCGTCCACACTGAGGAATATGAAGACAAGTATATTCACGCTTCATGTGAAAATTACCTTTTCGTTAACGGAAAATTTAATTGTCAGGTACAGGCAAATGAATGTGCGCCATGTAGCCGGAGTCCCGGTAACGTCCTTTGACGGCGTTACCATCGCCAGCGATTTAGACTCTGTCCACACCGACGCAGTCCGTCAGCACTTCAAGGAGTCTTTACGCAAAAATAAAGGTGAATCCATTCATTGTCATTGATAGATAGACAACAAACAATGAGTCTCTGCCGGAATTTTTACCTGTATTCTAGAATTAATGAAACTTTTGTTGTGTGCTGATAAAACCGGAAAATGGCAAACTCTTTTCTCATACAATGTTCTCTTTCATGTTGCACAAAACGTGCATTTGACGGTGGTGCAATGTGATTGCTCTCCTCCTTCATGTGCATGAATATCAGAATATGCAACATACAATCTGTTACACCACTTAACTTCACAGAAAGGAGGTATTTACACAGTGTTTCAATGTTGGCCATGGATGGGCCAATAACAGACATTTAAATAGAAATACTTTGAAGGTATACTTACTATTTCCATGCATAAAGCGCATCATTATGGGGAAATGGGAAAATCTGGTAGCATTTGTAGAGCTTGGCCGNGAAAAAAGTAGGACTTGCTACCACCATACTATAATGATGTGCCAAATTTTTCTTGCCATGTTATACAGAGATTATACATGAAAGCGGACCGATTAATCTTTGTTACCGTAAATTCAAACGTGGTTACCATCAAGTTTAGTTACCGTACTAATCTGTTACATGTTATGTTACCTGTATTCACCATTACGTAGTAATAGTTCACTACTAACTGTTTCTATATATATACACCAGTATGGACACCAAATTAACACATATACCAAAATCCAATTCCTCTTCATGATTTCATTAGAAAGCTAGCATTTGATCAAGTATTTTGGCCGTATTAAGTCTTATTGACCATAGAAATTTATGTTTTGTGGTGACCGCATTGCGTCTACTTTCCACTCTAAATGTAGTGATGTACTTCTTCAGAAAAAATGTCGACATCCTCCGCAGACTCGGTACGGCAACAGGTGCAAGACGCCAAAAGTTTACGGGATCGATACAACAAACTAAAAGAAAACGATAAAAGTAAGTTGTAATTCATCAAATAGCAATTGGTGACAGCAGTTGTTCAATATTGACATCAATTTGTGCGGTATTTCGCATGAAATTACAATACTAATCAGTTGCGTGAGTCTCCAAACTTCAAGCTTATTTTCTTTTAAAAGAATCCCAGGTAGAGTGTAAGGTCTTGAGTGTGCCTTTGTTGTCATAATACCATATTTTTTGTTTTGGAGGTAATGCTGACTGCTGATATGGTCATGGTCAATTGGTAATACCTTTGTTGAACTTCTTGGTATTACAAGAATTTCAAAAATCTCCCAAGGTAACTCTGCCTCCAGGAAGAGTAAACACCACTAGTTTGACTTTTGTTGATAAAAATTCGTAATCAGAAAAGCACTCATAACGGGGTTCTTGCTTATTTCTGATTCGACGTTAAATTACATTTCTAACTGTGCATATTTTTTTTGATTTGTAACGAATTCCGCTTTGCCTTCACCTAGGCCATAATCGCTTGAAACGATGCCCCACGTCCACAATATTATCTGTTATTATATGACCAACAGACACAAAGATAGTTTGTTTAAAAAAAAGTTCGATCCTATGCTCGATTTATACTTATCGCATTTCTAATGCAAACTCGTTAAAATATAATGTCATGAAATCGTATCACGTAGGATCCAATCCTGATTTCAAATCTGCAATGACTTGATTGTTTCGGCCTTTCTTTTACTAAAAATATTCAAGCTGAAGTGCTTCAGTTTACAGCATTTCCCAGCCTGCGACATCTTGATAAGGGTGTAGTTTTAACTCAAGTGTCTCCGATGGGTCATTGAAGTTGTTCGATAGCCTCTCAGAGTACTTCAGTACGAAATAAGAATATATCGTTTCTCGGGTTTTATTCATTGTGAATGTCAGAAATGCATAAATCAGTATATTTAAGTAGATGTAGTGTGGGGTATTGTGACGGGCTTTGTTCTGTATCTGGTTACCATAAATGTCTTGTTAACCTATTCACTGTAATATGTAAGCCTTTACAATCTGTTGTTATTAGGCCGGTGCTTATAAGGCTACGTTATTGTGTTTCCTATGTCCATTCCGGTGGCATGTAGTAGTGATGGTAGTGGTTAGTAGTAAGTGCGGTACAAATTACCAGCGCTCAAGTCAGACTGTAGATGAAAATCTCATATTCTCAATATGGAGACTATTGTATAAGTAATTTTTGCTTTCTGCGGTCAGATACCAAAGTTTAGGATAACATATTGGAAGTATGCAATGTCAATTTGCGACATAGAACCACTTTTTGCGTCTGTGTGTGGTAGCAGTGTAAGCAGGCTCTCTTTTCATGAAGGTAAGGGGTGTTAACAATTATGATTAGAGACTAAATTAATGAGGTATATTGTATATGTATAATTTAGTCTGTATATGCAATCGTTAAAATGCGTGAGTCTTAGCAAAGAGTAACAGACTTGATATCATTAAGGTAAGCGTTCCAGTTTTGAAGATGTAATATTGCTTTCTCCAAACAGCGTAGAGATTGCCGCAGTGTATCTGTCTGCCGACTTTGGGGATATCTTTGTCTAATATTATATAAATTTAGAAGTTATCTTGTGATCTATTTATTTGGAAGTGGACTAAAGTGTGTAATAAATAAATAATAATTATCATAGGAATCCGGCCTGTGGTTGTTTTCTCTGGTTATCCATAGGTTTTTTAATATTCTCTGAAGTAGCCTGACGCTATTGCTTTCATATCCTATATGTGGCACGCTGTATGTGATAAATTCCATTATTTCAGAACGTAATGCCGCCGGCAAAGATTTGGACGTATCTTATTCAACCAGACCTCCACTCTCTCGGCTGAAACCTTCATACAATCAGAATGCTACTTATGATGAAGCATCTGACCTTGGACGTGAAGGTATGAGATGACATCATGATCTCTTTTGCTTTTATTATCTAAAATATCCTGTCCCGGTGTAGACAGTAGTACAGTAGTGGTTGTGATAGTTGGTTAAATTGCTTAGTACACTGTATTCATGTTGTATATCAATTTGATTCATTTGGTAGGCCTACTTGAGCAGGGATTGGTTAGGCATAGATTTTCCTGAAATATAGGTCGCAATTTACATGGGATACAGACAAAATAGCTAGAGGTAGCTCAAAATAGCGAGTGTCATAATAGCGAATGCATGGAATACCAGAATGCCTGGCTATTATGACACTAGCAGNTCTTGACATTCTCTATTAGGAATACAGTGCTATTTTGAATGCCTTACTAATATGACACTAGCTGTTATCANATTCGTTATTTTNGGAGTCTCTCTATTGTGACACTAGCAGTNTTGACGGTAACTGCTACGATTGCATCACTATAATTACACCCACTGTTTGAGCCTATTTACATGTATCCACATCAAATGTTTGAGATCAGATTTTCGTTGGTCAGTTAATTTCCGTTATCGATTCTCAGCGTCCAAACCTCCGCAAGTTAACGACTCTATGAGAAGCCTGGATAGTGTTTTGAGCAATAACGGAATGCCCGCGGACCATAATGATTCCATGGCGTCGCGGCACTCGGCCGAGCAAACGCAACAGGTAGGATCGTGAATATGACGATGTTAATCGCCGTAGCAATGCTGATATTCTGTTGCGCATCGCTTGCGACATGGAGCTGAAATGTAATCTGGTCCTTAACTCGAATACACAAAAATCAGCACTGGTTAAAACTTGGCACTATTTCCCTGTCAGCTTGCATCGTCTTACGAAAGATTAGGGGATGTAGAAAGCTTAGTTGTCTTGGACTTCAGATAGATTGTAGTATCATGAATAACTCACCATGTATTGTGTTTTAACTCTCTCCAAATTGATCATCGTCATGTCAACTTGTCTATCTTTTGTAAATTCGCTGAATTTACTAGACGCTCCCATTCAAGTCCTCATTAACCTTGTTACACAGTTTTGAAGAAGTCTGTCGTTTTCGATTAATTTCTTTCTATATTTCAAATTTGGTTAACCACAGCTCCCTGCGTCCTCTCACAACGAGAGTCAGTCAAAAAGCTTTGAGTGGAATAACTTTGGCAATGCGAACAACAAATTGTTTGTTGGCTTCTGTACTTCTGCCAGCCTGTTTTCGATGCTCCCGACTTCTTCCCAACTCTTCGTCCTGTAGCCATTTTGCTCTGATTCTAACTCGTTATGGATAAAAGAATCAGTTTAGTTAGTTAGTAAGAATAACATACAACTCATACTCTTATCAATGCATTTGAATAGATCAGCGGTTCTCAACCTTTTTGGACATGGGCCCCCCTTGGCGATGGTCAAAAAGGTTGCGCCCCCCTGACCCCCCTGCACTTATCGTCATGTCAGAAAGAGCACATCATCTAATAGTATACATATGATATATCTTACACCAAGTTTGAATCCGCATTCCAGTTGTTGAGTCTCTTACATTTCTGACAAATTTCCCCCAAACTTGTTTAAAAATAACAAAAAACATTGATCAGGACATCAATTTATTTCAAGGTAGGTTGCACTGAGACTAATCCTAATGGTTGAAATGACTACTGCTACGCTAAATTTGATCAGTTTGGGAATTGAATTAAATTGTGTTGATTTAGGGGAGCCTAATTGAGGTCGAAACCGGGCAATCTATATTGCATTTAAGTCTGTCTTAGGCAGTGCACTTCGCCAGCTGTTAACAACAGCCACCCACCGCACCGAGCTTTAGGATACTGCCAAAGCTATGAAGTAATGAATGACTGACACGTGGGAATTGCTCTAAATCTTCAAAGATTATCAAAAATTTGCTCAAATGCAGTTGAAATCAGCTTACTCGGTTGATCGTGACTGCTGGAGTTTGCTGCTGTCTGTCTGTCAATGTATGAATGATTTTTTTGTGCCGCAGTCCGCGGACGTAGCACCCAGTTACCGGCTATCGTCGAAGAACAGTTCGCGACACAAGCACACGCGAAGCGCCGGGCCTTCGAGCAGATGGAATCGATCGGCGGATTCTGTGGACGCGTACGCAGCCAGAAATCGGGACATGCCCGACTCTGTGGAGCTGTCCAAATCTGTGCCTAGGTATGTCGTATTTTCACAGTAACAGTAAGTGTAATATTGAGATGGAATGAGTGATGGAGCTAAACAGAGTAAAAAAAGGGGATGGGAGAATAATAATAATAATAATATAATAATTTAAAGAGCGCCGAATATAACAATATGTCATTACTACACTAGGGCGCTGTACATAAAAGGCAATAAAATATAAAAGTAAACAATATGTGTAAAAGACGAAGTGCATAGTTGTAGGGCGGAATGAGCACTACTCTAGTTCGAACGCTCGTGTGAATAAAACGGTCTTGATTTTGCGTTTGAAAACATATAGCGAGTCACATAGTCTGATAGAAATTGGAAGATTGTTCCACAGAACGGCGGCCGAGGAAGAAAAGGTTCTCGCGCTGTATGTCGATGTTCTGACTCTTGGAACTGACAAGAGCATTTGTGACTGAGAACGCAGCACTCTTCCGGGATTATACATTGTCACTAGCTCACGCAGATACGCTGGTGCACTTCCCTCGATGCATTTGAAGATGTACAGAAGAAGCTTGTATTCAGACCTAAATTTCACGGGGTAACAGTCCTTAACAGTCTAAGGAAGACTTGCAGTCTGGCTGAGACTTCGACACTCCATGGTTTGCAGGGTTGTAACCAAGACACAAGGTTCCGAGTCACAAGTCAATCTCACTTTTATAGTTCTGACTCGAGTCAAGTCGAGCCATTTTCAGTTCTCCACCGAGTCAAGTCCAAGTCGGCGAGCAGAGGATGGAGTCCGAGTGTTGTGACTAGAGTACGAGTCCAAGTCATTGTGTTGACTGTTCAGTTTCGAGTCGAAGTCTCGTTAAAGACACTTTTTACAACTCTGCTTGGTGATATCGAATGGTTCGCATTCAAAATATAGTTATTTTCCTCACTTTTAACAGTTTCTGGTCTCATTTTCAAGTACCAGAACTATTAGACGGAATACCAATAGTGTTGTAACTTTACTATTCTTGGGAATTACAATGAAATGTCGGTCTTGGCCGTCTGATTCTCGAGTCATATGACTTGGTCCGAGTCATGCGCAGTGACTCGAGTACAAATCGAGTCAATATTCTGATTGACTCAAGTCGAGTCATTTTCTGTATTTGAGAAAATGACTCGAGTCAAGTCGAGTCACCAAAATTTTGAAGGATTTTTTTTGCGTAAAAGACACCTAATTTCCATATTTGTTTCGGATATCACAAAATGTGTGGAAAATTCCGTAATATACTGTTCTATCGTATAAGATTTGCCTCTTTCTAGAAGAATTGTCAATTTATTTTCATGTCATCGAATTCTTTGCGCAGGCGATCTTACAGAGGCGACAGTATCGAATCTGACGCGGAACGACATCAGCTGACTTCCAACGCGTTAAACAAACTGAAGGAACTCGATTCCCAGATCGACGTTATCGATAATAAGAAAAAGGTGAGATCTCTCTTTTTAATCCTTCGCACCTCTCTCCTATCCGCTCTATTTCAGGCTAGCGAACAGGAGCTGAAGCTCATGGAAAGAACGATCGAAGGCCACCGAATTAGCCTGCTGAAACTCGAAGAAAAATTGCGCGAAAACCAAGCCAAAGCAGACGATGCAAGGTGGGTTGCTTTGAAAGTTTTGGCACGAGCCTGTTTGGCATGCATTTTATTTTATTTGGGTCCTTTATCCAAATTCAAGCCGCAGCTGAATTGAAACTCATTTTTAAACGCTACATATAAATTTGTAGTCTGGACAGTGCTGTAACCATGTCAAAAGGTTCCGAGTCACAAGTCAATCTCACTTTTAAAGTTTTGACTCGAGTCAATTCGGGTCATTTTCAATTCACCGCGGACTCAAGTCCGAGTCCAAGGCATTGAGTAGAGGGTCGAGTCTGAGTTATAGTGTTGTGATTCGAGTCCGTATTGTGTTCACTGTTCAGTTTTGAGTTCAATCCGTTATTTTCCTCAGTCCTAACAGTTTCCGGCCCTATTTTACAAATATCATTACTGATAGACCAAATAGCAATAACTCTACTATTCTTCGAAGTTACTATGAAATGTCTGTCTTGGCCGTCCTAGTCTCGAGTCATTTAACACATTTGAAAAATTGACTCGAGTCAAGTCGAGTCACAAAAAACTTGCGAATCGAGTCATTACAACCCTGTCTATGAATAAATTGGTTAAATATGTTAGTAATGTGAATCATAAATATACTGTTCGTCGCCATAACGACAGGTTTAGGTTCAAGCTCGGCAAAATCCTGTGCTTACAGTATGGACCAAAATTTATTTTGCCGCATAAAAAACAATTGCGACATCACGTAAGGGAACAATATGGTAATGTATCATTTGATCATCATGTGGCAACCCCTCGCACCAAGTTCATAATGTTACCATGCCTCTCAGCAAGTTCATAAACGCTGTATTTGATTTACTACGATCTCAGATGACACAGTTTTCAATCCTTCTTGCAGAACTGAGCTGATGGTGCTTGAATTTAAGAAAGAACAGTGTAAAAAGGAATTGGACACGACCGCGAAAGAATTGAATAACGCGCAAGAGAGAATCAACGATGCAGACGATTTGGGGATGACTTATGACGATGTAAGGCCTTTTTCTCGAATTGATGTTTTGGGTTATGAATTTTTCTTTCGTAACGAGCTTCGGGATTACATTGAAACGGATGGAAATAAGATTTTTTTGCACTGATTCCGAATATTCATGCAACTTTGAATAATGGCTATTCATTCGGACTGTGGCCTATGTATATTTCGAAAATTTGTTCACTAATAGGAGTATCAAATGCAAATGCCCAATTTACGACCATTTAAAATGTTTCTGTTAGGAAATAGCATATTTGATGTAGTTCGATGAACACGCGAAGTCGCACTATCGCACCACGGTCAAATCTCTACAGCTATGGGAAAATTAATTTTAAGGCTATTGTTGTCTACATACGAGTGAATTTGCAAAGAAATTCACTGCAATACATGTTCAACAGGGGTGTTCAAAAATGACTTTACTTTCAAATTGTACTGGCTACTTGATGAAATTGTTAGGTTACCTATAAAACGCTGTACACTAATTTTGGCTCAATTCCAACCTATTGTGGCATTGCTATAAGAGAAGAAGTTTTTGATTGATTTAATAAAAATAAATCTAATGATTTTCAAATTTCAATGGCTACCCCATGAAATTGCTAGATTGTCTGAAAAAAACGATGCACAACGAATTTGACTCAATTCGAAGTCGTAGAAACGAAGTTATTAATGTTCAAAATTTGAGATTTCTAGTATTTACGGTGGGCAGAACTATAATAAATAATTAAAGAATTTGTCACCGTAATACTATTTCATTCAAATTCAAATTTTTCAACTACAATAACTCTGCTTCCACTGGTTGGAATCAAGTCAAATTTGATGAGCATCGTTTCTATAGACAACCTAACAATTTCATGGGATGAACAGAAAATTTTGAAGTTTTTGTTATTTATGTTGATATAATGAATAAATAAATAACTTTCTTCTGTTGTAGCAATGCGGTTACTGGTTGGAATTGAACCAAATTTGATGTGCAGCCTTTAATTAGGTAACCTAACAATTTTATCAAGTAACCAGTACAATTTGAGAAAAAAAGTAATTTTTGAACACCCCTAGTGCACAAAGAACTTTAGAAAGCTAATTGACCGATTTCACGAGGAATGCAACGTCCATCGAGAAATGTACCGGGCATGGACTTGTATTTAAGTGTAACACAGAACAAAAGCGGTTTCACTTTCGGAATGACATTTGAATCTGAAAACCGGAGCAAGTTTTGAAAACGTTGAAATTGCTCGCCACTGCCGGGAATGCATCTCTCCGAATCTCTTGAAAAATACCGATCCATCTTCAGATCGTAGCTTTGATGCAAGAGAGAGACGAGCTAAGGGCTCGCGTTCGACGCGGCGAGGCTTCGAAAACGTCTATAGCCGAAAGACAGGAGCTGGAACGGGCTCTCCACACTGCCAGGGAAGAGCTGTTTCGCGAGAGGAAACACAAGAGAGAGCAACTCGAAGAAATGGACGAGGTGAGAGAGGATCATGTTTGGAACGAGCGGCGTGCTGTGTTTGGTTATTTAGAGACTGTGTACTGTTCATGGTGTCGGCAGATAGGGCTAAAGCAGTGGTTCTCAACCTTTTTGACCTCGTGAACCGGTGAAACTTCAAAAGAATTGTTACGGTCCGGTGAACTGTCAAAATCCAAAATTCACCCTAAATTTGATTATACATAGGTATTAAACTTAAATTTAATATTAGAAGAGCTTCTTGGAGGTACAGAACTTCAATATACAATTGAATAGTATATTCATATTGAAATGAACCCGAATATTTTCGGCTGACACTCGTCAGGGGTAATCGTCAGCAACTAGTAGAGAATTGGAAAGAACATTGTTTATTAACAATCGTATCACAAAATATGACGTCATACCAGCATGAAAGAGAGAGCGTTCAATGTACTATTTTTACTATATGATATTTGAAACTTCATTTAATGATAACTAGCCTGATTGTTATTGTTCGGTATCCATTGAAAGAAATGCGACATTTCTATTAGCTATAACCTCTATTATACTGTCAAGTGTCGTATAATTGCACTGTCGGAATTTAACAAAGTTTGTTGAAAGTCTCCATAGTTTCCTCATATAACTTGTCCGAAACAACTACTTTTACACAGGTCCTTATAACGTCTGCATCATTGCGACGTACGCGCGAAGTAGACCATGAACTCTCTATTGCGACACCATACAAAAATACGTTGCAAACTCGGAATAAATTTGAAATTGTATGTTTTCTCTAATTAACGGACAAGAAGACGACTTTTTGAATTTTGGAATTGGGAGATAAAATTATAAAGTATCGTAATTTTCCAAGTATAGTACGCCTCCACATGTATGATACGCACCCCTAAAATAGCATGCAAATTATGGGAAAAAGCCTGTACCCATGTATAGTACGCACTCTGCATCTCAGTACATTAATAGTTCCGATTTCGTATACGATGTCATTCTGTTTTGCGATGTCACTGTTGAACTGAACACAGTGAACAGTCATGACATAACAACGATCGCTAATCATTATACAATTAACGGAATTGTCTTTAAACGATAGTAGATAGCAGCCAAAGCCTGCGAGTCGGGCGGCGCGATAGTCCAGGCTAGCGACACGGCATCTTGAGCACAAGACCTATTACAGATGTGATTGCAATCATTATACAACTAACGGTATTGTCTCTAAATGATAGTAGATAGCAGCCTAAGCCTGCGAGGCCGACGGCGAGATAGTTTAGGCCAACGAACCGCACGACGCCTATTACAGATGCGATTGCTCAGCCTAACGGTTATGTCGTGCGCACCTGGTCTGTTGGAGATGCGACTGATTATGCAAGCGATTACATCTTGCGCATCTTGTATATGTATATGCGGTTGTTCGGGGCTGTTGTTGACACGATGAATTAGCGAGAATTGCCGCGCGCGATTGCCAATGCGTGACCTAATTTCGCTTGCGTACAAACGGCAAGCCAACTCAGCAGGAGATCGCGTGCTTGTGCACACGTCTCTCGTTAATGG
>KE605420.1:0-10309 GCA_000444245.1 Botryllus schlosseri
GGGGGGGGGGGTGAAATTTAGCAGTTGTCGGGTTAAGACGCGTCAGCTACCCGACCATAGAAATAGGGTACGCATGTCGAAAGCTCCGAATGAATTGTGAAGAAGTTTTAGCGATATTTAAGCGAGTGCAATCGCCTATTTAAGCGAGTGCAATCGCCTTCTTGATGTATAGATCACTCATTTGAAAATTCTCAATTATTTTAGTTTGTATTCGATTTGTCGGGTTGAGCATAGGCTTCAAACTTGTAACTGTAGACTGCAATAGTTACTATATACAGCGTCGTCAATTAAGTCTGATAAATTAAGATTATTATTGATGTAACCAAGTTGTTATAATATTACTTATTGATCGTTCATCACTTCTCGGATATTTTATTATTGTTATTAATATTATTATATTTTTTCATACGCCCAGTAAGATTTGTAACATTTAGGATGTGAGTTCGAGTGGATGATCATTCAGAAAACCTAAACGGTTTATTCATATAGCGATTCATAGTATTAAGTTATCATAGAAATACATAACATGAATCGAGTTGTAGACCACGAATTCGGTTATATCACCCAGATGAATGCGACTTGTGTGATTTCTCTAAACTTGTAATATTAATATAGAAGTGTAAATCGATACCCACCTATAGGGGAGATAGGTTACTTTAGGTTACTTTATATTATTGTATATCCTTATAGGAATAACCATGTGCATTCGAACTTTTTTTTCGACAGTTCACTCGACAAGAACATTCGATTTATCTAGAAATGAACTCCTATCGATGCTGGGTTTGTGGGCGTCAGTTCGCGAAGAAAAAAACGCTGAAAGTACACTTAGCGACGCACACCGATGTCAAGAACCACGAATGCGAGATCTGTGGTCGAGGATTTCTACAAAAAGGCAATCTCAAAACACACGTTGCGGGTCACTTCGACATAAAGAAACACGGTTGCGAGGTTTGCGGCCGACATTTCGCTAAAAAGAGCACATTGAACTCTCATATGCTCGCACATGGCGTGGTAAAATATATGTACGGCTGTGAGATTTGTGGGAAATATTTCGTGCGCCCAAGCGATCTACACCGGCATTTATTAACGCATATCGAGTGGTATGGTTGTTATATTTGTGGAAAAGATTTTACTTCTCCGCTGTCTTTGAAAAGACATCTTGCTATTCATTTACGTAGTTAGATCCTGTGTTTTTCAAATAAATATTCATCGAGGTTGTGAATTCATCGTGTCGCTGTATATCTGGAGTATTCTCGAGTTATTAGGTATGGACTCACCGAAAGACGTTGATTGAGCTCGTTGAGAGGGGTGCTTCAGTACAGATACCTCTAACCGACTTACGCGCATATTCACAGTCAAAGCTAATTAGATAACAAACCGTGATAATGACTGACTTACACGCATATTCACAGTCAAAGCTAATTAGGTAGTAACACGCGATAATGACATAGACAGATTAAGTATTGAACGTTGGCTGAATACACATCTAACTGCTCAATGAAATCCGTATGTTGTCTGTGTCTGGTAAATACCTTATCGAGCTTCGTACCCCGATAGAATAATAAATCACCCTTCGATTTCGTAGTCGGGATGCAATAGAGACGACTCTATATGTAGTTGACTGGTATGGGGTTTTATCGGTGTACGACTAGCGGAACCTTACACACCAGATCGAGAGTTTGATTAGAACACACCAGATCGAGAGTTTGATTAGAACAAGACTTTTCTAACTTACTCGAGTCGACAGGTGTGGGAATTCTAGAACAGGTGTTGTAGTGAAAGGATTAGTACGAATTTTTTGATAATGCAATGTTCACGTCGTGGTTCCGTCTAGCTTCGATAATAGATTGTCTATTAGTCGCGTATCTCGAGTATTTTAGTAGGAAATCTCCCACTGATTCGGGCTGTCGACCGATTCCCGTAATTCGTTGTCGCAACCCCCGACTCTGTGTAAATGTTCATCCAGCTCGCGGTGGTCAGTTTGGAGTTTAAAGCTACAACAAAGACCCCATGAAATCAGTCTCGTCTTCTAGTTATTTTGATATGGACAAAAATCATTCGGTAACTCNCTGCTCAAGTAATAAATTNNACTCGTTTGATATTCGACTCGTTTGAAAATNNTGATCAATGGAGTAATACCATCAATATGAGTGGTATATTNTTTTTCGTGATATGTACCAATCTTCTAAGCGTAACTTGTCAAAAATTTATCATGTCATAGAAAAAGCGGTTGTTACGAATTCGAAACAAATGTACTTCGATTATCACGACGGTGGAAATTACGATCCATGGGGTATTTCGAAGTGACTGTGTATCATTCGGTATGTCCACCAATCGCTAAATGTCGGTGGAGACACAGCGAAGGAAATAGATTGTAAGTAAGACTAGTTTATTGTTCCTCAAGTGTTGAATTTGAACACGTGTTATCAATTTTACAGATGAGTCGACGCAGACGGAATCGTGTTTGTGAAGAAGAGAATGCGCCGCCGGAGATCGGTGACGAACGTCAAGAAGTTGTAAATCAGACCTGGCAAAATGAAGACCTAGACCGCGGTTTCATTATCCAAGTGAGTGAAAATTGTTTTCGACTGGACGGGCATGATTTGTATTTAGAAAAACGACCCACTCCGATTAAGCGATGTTGTTTTATCCGATGAGTGAGTGAAATTTCTTAGGGGTTTCATTTTGTTAGTTAATTACCGGCGATTCAATCACATACAAGTGAGGTATTTTAGTGGCCGAGTATTGTGACGACATTTACTTTGACGAATGACAACGGGAAAATTTCCAATTTCTCTGATCGTGTGCGTCGTACAAATAGTTCCAGTATGTAATCAGTGAACGTCATGTAAATTGACAACGACTCTCAGTAGTTTGGTTAGATGATGACAATTATTCTGGATGTTCAAATTGATATCACTACTACGAACAGCAATACAAACACATTTTGTAGATTTCAGTGTAGCACACATTTCGATTTTATTAATGCTGAGAGGTTTGTGTATTACTCAAGTATAGTTGAATAGGCGGTGCCTAGCAAACATATTCCAATTTGTTTTTGTAATGATCAAAGTGTGTGTGAAATGATGCGAACGGATTAAGCATTAATCAAGTGGTGGTATGTCAATTTACCTAGTGTGATATCCTGACACCGGATAATGTGCGAAAGTGTTTCAATTCTCACTGCTGATTATGATGATAAAGTATTGTACCGGTTATTGTTTAACAAATGAAATTGTTGTTTCATCTTTAGTCTTGGTTAGTGGAGACAATTACATTTGTGAAATATTTTCTGATATCTGCGATACGCAGGGTGATATGTACCAAGGTGGAATAATTTTCCATTCAAGAACATTTCAGACACGCATAGTTTTACAACTCAATATGTTAATAACAACGGTACTGAAAAGTTTGTTGCTGTCATAATAACCTTTACCACAACACCGGGTCTAATTAACGCGAATAATTCAATAATCAAGTCATGATAGACCATTACAAAACCTCATATGTTGAATCGATGTGACAATCCTTATGTTTACATCACGATAATTTTCGATATAACACCTGCGTTCGATTGTAAGAAACTACGATGGTCATACTTTCAAATGTCGTATACTCAAATGCCGACACCGAGAAGTAATTACTTTTGTCTTACAAAATATACCGCATAGTAATTTCTTTGTCTTGCGGCATAGTAACGACTTTTACAGTTGAACAAAAAAGACGACTTGGTGGTATATGTCTAAAACCGAACATGATATGTTTGTGGGTTGTAGTGATTACTTGCGTAGTCTTGTCTACTTTCGTATGGACACTTTTTGCTTTGGTTCGGTGAGTTACAAACGGATTGACTTGACAAGGTTTTTGTATTTTACTCTTTTGTTGATGGCAAGATGTTAAAATGTTGAGATGTCATAGTGATAATATTTCTGAAACTCTCTTTGACAAACGTAAAGACAGGTCCGACTGAGTGTAATGTTTCATTACTTGTTTCGAATCAATGTGCGTATAATCTCTAAATATGACTGGGTTGAAAGTTGTTAGTCATGTTTGTCAATTTATTTCAATTCAGACTATGTCAAAGTCCAAATATTTCATTTTGGATTATCTAGATTTACCTCTAGTACATCTCGCGAGTGGATTCCGACGTCGTACTATAAAACTCTTAATAATACGGGTTCAAGGATTTTCAATCAACAATACCCGATATTTTTTTTGGTAATGCTAGAGTTGACAAATGATTATAGTTGCGTGTTTGTGTTAAGAGTTTGATAAAGATAATAACTGTATAATGCGCATACTTGTGATTCTTGTAGAGTTATAGTTGGTATTGATTCTGTAGCCGCGAAACAGCGGTGCGGAATCTGTGAATAATCCGATGTGTTTGAAAGTTGATGTCACGATTGTTCGTGTTTTCGTCAAGAGTTGATTTCAATAATGGGTATGATGAGAATATCGGATTGTGAATCAATATCACCGTAAAGAACTTACTTGTCTCGCGATAGCTTACATTAACGTATACGGATTCGTCTGTGGGAAATTAATTCCTGGTTATTTTCGGATTTTCAAATCTCGTACACCCAATGTTAATCTCAAGTCGCAAGCGTTGATTTGTAGTTGTTGTGTCGTGAAAACTATCAATCACTTTTACAGTAGAATAATGAAATATGAATAATACAACTGATATCGATTGTTGGATGTGGTGGATGTGTAAGTGTCGTTTGTCTACTTTCGGATACATACTCTTGCGCTATGTGAGTTACAACGGGTACTTGGTAGCGTTGGTAGCGTTTTCATAATTGACTCTTTCGAGTGTTGTATGATGTCGAGATGTTGAGACGAATAGATGTTGAGACGAATAGAGTTTGCATTTCCAGTTTCGTAAAAAATAACTAGTTCGTTAATAAAGTTGCAGGGTCTCATGAGATGTTATTATTCAGATCACTATGTGAATATCACAAGCGAGCAACACTATTCGTGGGTTCACCAGGATGAATTGTTAAACAGAATGTTTTTGTGCTTGACGCTTTGTGTGTTCTAACACGACAAATAATAATACCATTTTCAGAAAACTCAGTTGTAACTAAAATAATTATAGACCGACGATAGAGTTGTAAGTTTCAACGTTTGTTTCAAATCAACGAGTGAATAGTCCGACAACCAAGCGATCAACATTCTCAATATTATTGATACAAGACAGAACCATGTTTACAGACTTTGAGACAGAACCATGTTTACAGACTTTGAATAATAATATCTTGATGTCAAGGTGATAAATTTACGCATTCGGGTCGACTCTGAACAGCAGACTATTCTGTAGGTGCGAAACAGCGGTATGGAAGGTGCGAATAATCCGATCTGAAAGTACTATTCAGGTTACGTAGAAATCAATAGGCACAGCGCGAAAAGACTTGAGACGATCGGTCATTTGTCACGACTAAACTACGACGTCTTCATGTAGCACCGCGACCCCTATACTGTAACGTTATCATGTCGCGTCTATATCAGCTACGTTACCGTGTCGCCGCGCCCATAAGAATAACGATATATTAAAGTCGCACTCACCGTAAACGTTGGGATTACTTCAAATTGGTCATATATAATAATCTACGATATACACATTAACTAAGGAGCAATCACGTGACTATTTACCATATCCGATACATATTCAACACCGGTCGAGAGATGCCTATACCCGAAAGTACGATATGCGGACGCATCCATAAGAGCACATGGCGAATCTCCAGAGATCCCGTAAGAATACATGACAGACAGGTTACGAGCTCGTCCAGAAACAATGGCACCGGTTGAGCTATCCCTATACCGAAAATGGTAACCGGTTCAAGACGAGTTTCGAGGCACCGGTTGAGCGATCCCTATACCGAAAATGGTCACCGGTTCAAGACGAGTTTCGAGGCACCGGTTGAGTGATCCCTATACCGAAAAGGGTTACCGGTCGAGAGATGCCTATACAAACCCAGGCACCGGTCGGGTGGAAGGGGGGTCTGAAAGGGTCACCGGTTCAGGACGAGTTTCGCGGCACCGGTCGGGTGCACCCATAAGAGCCCCAGGCAAATCACGACCGATCTATATAACTACTATCGTGTTATTTTTTCTTCAGTTTTAGAGGTCAGTCGGTTACGTTTGAGTGATTTTTCGGAAAGCGCTGTTGATTAAAAATTATCGCGAACTGAATTTTAGAAATCCGTCGCAAATACAACTTTCAGTTGTTCGTCGTAAAGACGAGGCTATTCATTCATTCATTACCAACTCATATCTGTGTAGATAGAATATTCTGGAAAGATTCGCGGTGATCCGTCTGACGTTATATTCGAAAACTTGACCTTCAAGACTCTTGAAATTTATTGGTGCTTACAGTGTCACTACCTCAACATATTAAACGCGGACATGGAGAGTTATCGGTGGAAGTTATGCGACGAACAGTTCTAGCAGGGATATCGAATCGATGGACACATGGCTAGCCACTACGGGGTTGAAGGAAATCAATGCTGAATCTGCGACTAACAGTTTAACCGGAAATCTAATCTATCCGGCCATATAGCGACACACTACAATTTGAAGACACATCAAAAGCAGAAACGAACAATGCGAAATATGTGGAGAGTTCGCCCGTAAACATCATCTAAAAAACCACATGACGACCCATTGCATCAACAGCGAAAAGTTTGAGTGTGAAATTTGTGTTAAGCAATTTACATCACAGTGGGGGTTGAAGAGCCATCTCGCAACGCATTTACGAGGCTAGGATCTGTTTTTTCATGTAAATAAATTTTCATCGAGGATGTGAATTCACCGTGTCAATGTCTACGTAGTGTATTCGGGTTATTAGATATGGATTCACTGAAAGGTAGTGATCGAGCTCAGCGAGTGGGATGGTTCAATGTAAGTACATCAAACCGACTTATGAGTATATTCACGGTCGAAGCTAATTAGATAACATCACGCGATAATGATAATGACTGACACGTATATTCGCAGGTAAAGCTAATTAGACAACCATAGCGGGATTAAGTGTTGGCCGTTGACTGAATACACATCTACCCATTCAACGAAATCCGAATGTTGTCTGAGGCTGGTGAATTCCTTATCGAGTTTCGTACCTGGTAGAATAATAAACCCCGCAACTCTCTCTGAAGTCGGTGATGTAAGAGTCAATGAGTCAATATGTAGGTGATTGGTGAACAAGACTTTCTCAAGACTTTCTAACCTACTCTAGTCGACAGGAGTGCGAATTCTAGAAAAGGTGTTGTAGTGTAGTAAGTATTTTTAATAATACAATGTTTACGGCTTGGTTCCTCGCGGCCTCGATATTAGATTGTCTATTAGTCGCATATCTCAAGCATTTTAGTAGGAAATGTTCCACTTATTCAAGTTGTCCACCAGTTCACATAATTCGTTGTCATGACCACCGATCTGGGGTAAATGTTCATTCAACTCGCGGGTGTCAGTTTGGAGTTCAAAGCCACAACGAAGACCGCGCGAAAATAGATTCAAAACTTTCACGTGTTCAGGTGAATCTAGTCAATTCTCATGCGACTCGGGTTATAACCTGTCACACAACTAAATAGGCAGAACTCAACTACGGATCCTGTAAATACTAGCTCCGCGTTGAACTACGTTCAGATTATTAAGCTATGTTGGAACATTCGTGTTAAAACACCTGTGACGTTGTAGAGTCTAACTCAACATTCTATAGTTTGAAACTGAATGTAAGCAATCATACTACAGTTTTGTAGTACGAAAAATATCGAGTAAAGTTGAGTACTTTTTGTGATGTAAATATAACTAGTTGACATAAACAAAATACGGAATCAAGACTCGCGTATTTTTTTCAAGGTGTGATTTTCATAAGGTGTGAGAGTGAAAATTGTTTTCTGTTACGCTTGAATGTTTTCTGCACACATATTTCGCATTGAGCAAAACGATGCACGTCGTTGAAACGATGATAGTCAATATCCATAATGTGACGAGCGAGTAAAAAACACCTTAAGTTCGTTGCGCTCCAATTTATTCTTGTGTCACACAAAAACCAACAATGTATTATACAGTGTGCATAATTTTGTTGAAATGATTATGAAATGAATAATAATAATGACCACGCCGGTTGTCACTTTTGATGTATTAGCTTTAATCCAGTAAGTGATATTTCAAAATATGTGTGTCAGTTTGACAACTCATATGTTCGTTTTGGTCTTGTATCCATAAAACGATACGATAGTTGCGTACGCATAGAAAATGACTAAAAATCGTTCGGTAACCCCCTGCTTCTCATTAGTAAATTGTTGTTGTGGTTTTGAAATATGGGGGAGTTTACATTTGGATATAGTAAGCGGACCAACTCAAGTAATAAATTTTACTCGTTTGATAATCGACTCGTTTGAAAATACCGGACAATGGAGTAATAGCATCAATATGAGTGGTATATTATTTTTCGTGATATGCACCAATCTTCTAAGCATAACTTGTCAAAACTTTCATGTCATAGAAAAGTCGGTTGTTACGAATTCGAAACAAATGTACTTCGATTATCACGATTGGGGAAACTTACGATCAACGGAGTATTTCAAAGTGGCTGTGTATCGTTCGGTATGTTCACCAATAGCTAAATGTCGGTTAATTAACGATGCAACAACGACCGCTTGACGATGTAAAGCGCGACCACTCCAGTGCGGCGGATAACATGAGGTCTTGATTTTCGCAGAACGCTAAATATGAATGATTGTGATCATAAATGGTTTTGTACCATGTGCGGGTTCGACAAGCAGTATGCGGAAAGCCGAGATCGGCAAATCGCCAGAAAAATGGAAATAATGAGACTGAACAAGAAATCAAAACGCGACAGACTGACATTAGGGTTGTTCAAAATTTGGAAAATTTTTGGAATACTGCGTATCCATGGCTTATTCTGCAGATTATTGTTAAAAAACAATAATGGGCCTGAAAGAAGCTCGCAGGAAAGTCGGTAAGATTTGTCTAAATGCGTTTGAAAGTCGTTGGTGAAGAGTGGGCGGGCCACCGACAGCAGAGTTGCGAAGAGGCGGGCAATCACGAAAGCACGGTTCTTGATTGGGTAATCGGCCAAGCTTCAATGATCTCAGCAACAGCTGACTCGGATTCGGGTGCTTAGCTTTACTAAATTGAAGGTCTGCTTTGCTGAGGTCGACTCTGTTAGCAGCGGCTGCGGTTCTGTACAAGCGTGTTGTGGGTTGATGAGTCATTAGTAGTACTGTAACACTTGTTCTTTGAATGCTTTAGAGTCGATAGCAGTAGTTTATGATTTTGAGCAACATTATTGCAGTCATGGCAGAGGCAAAACGACGAAAGATGGTACACATGCCGCAGCGAAGAACAAGATCTAAATCTGAGCAGTACCGTAGCCTCCTTGGTCGGATATACTTGCAATTACATCTGTGGCTCGAGATTACCTACTATACGAGAAGTAATGAGATACTTTCTGCATCTGAGAGAGCATTGTTCTCAGTCAACCCCTACTCGTGAACTATGTAATGTGTGTGTGTGGAGAATGGTGAGGATTGCGACAATGCAGAAATCACATGTGGTGCGATCACTTAAAAACCTGCACGAAAGATGCCGTGATCACATGGTATGCCCACCTTAAGAAGATGAGCTTGAGCAGTCTTGACAAAAAACAGCAATTCAAGACTCTGACTATTCCTATGTTCTAAAGAACGAACAGCAATGACAGATTTCTTCACACGGGATGGGATGACTATAAACAATGTGTGACTGATGCTCTTGCTCTTTCTTCTCGGTGCAGGTGAAGTATACATCATCACAAACCTGGTGCAACACGCCATGCAAGATGGATGGGCACAATTCTGTATGCTCAGAAGATGTTCATGCGGGCTGATCAGTTACATTACAAATCTGAAGATGTTGAACTACTGCATCGCTTCAATTCGTTTTTAGTTCACTTTTATATACCTGCCTGGGTTGATTCCAGCATCGGTCGTGATGCAGCCGGTACTGGCTTGATATTCACCCAGGACATGTTGAGTTACAAGTAACAAGTAACAAGTTTCCAAGGCTGCTTTACAAAAGCTTTTGAAGTATGACTGGTATATCGTGGAGGAAACCGCTGTATATGCCTTGTTTTCGCCAAGTGAAAGCATTGAAACCCGAGAAAATATGGCAATGACGCTCCTGCAGGTAGAGCGAACTTCAAGTTTCAGAGGGGGCCCGCCCTCGTTAAAGTTCAACTGTACAGATCAACAAGGACACTACTTTGTCTGATTTTATTGGGCCATAGTCGTGGTACATTTTGATC
>ATSW01005159.1:0-14561 GCA_000444245.1 Botryllus schlosseri
TGACCAGTGTTGCCACTCTAGGTTCCCGGAAAAACACAAGATTCTGTTCTGAAAAAACACTTGATTGGCGAAAAAAACACTAGATTAGTAAATTGCTGGAAAAGTTTGCCCTTGCCAAGTTTTCATGATGACCAAGGTACAAATCCACAGATAAGAAGTGTTCCACACATGAATTGGATACATATGCATGATATGCTGCATGATTATTCAATGAAAATTAATGAAACGAATTCAACAGCGCAAAAAAAAGATCAAATTTGTCGTTTCCAATTGTGCGGCATCATAAAAATTATCTTTCGATTTGTACACCATCCATCAAATATAAGTATCTTTTGTGAGGCATCTTGCTCACTACCGCACATCTTCAACCAAACAATGGGGAGGTTTCCATATGCAGCATACTTCAATTCCACGAATGCAGTGGAATGTGGCAATGCCAAGAGATTCGTCATGAGCTTCCCCAGTAAATGGAATTTTGATTCACCGAATCCATTGTGCACAGATTTCAATTTTTGCAAAAATTCTGTTGGAGGGCATTGACTGATAAACTGCAGCTCATTTTGCGATCTTGCCAAAGTTCAAGTTCATCAAATAATATCACAGAGGGAAATTGCACAGCTAGAGGAATGATTGATTTTACTATTCTTCTTCTTACTATTCTTCGGCCTGCTTACATTTTTCAATATTTATTGATGACGCGAGACTCGAATTGAACGATGCTTGATTAGCACTCCATCGATGCAGCTGGCGGGATGATCCGCAGGAATCCCGAAGGATCGTATCGCTGCAGCATGAATTATATTTTTATTGCAATTTTGTTCAATAAAACTGTCTGTCTGTCTCTCTGTCTCGGCAAATGAAAATCTTGCCCGAATCTGCCGACTGAGTTCAACAAGAAACGTCGACATAGCATCAGAGCGAAATCGCTCTTCATTTTTTCAGAGACTTTTGCTCATAAGTATGGATTCACAGCGCACCCTGTTACGTAATAATTGCGTGTTACTGCACCACCACATAGAATTGTTGAAAACAAACACAGCCAGAGACACCAAATCGCCTCATAAGCGATAAATTTAGCGTATAATTAAGTCGTCTAACGTTAGAATATTCATTATTCGCATAATTACAGAAAAACACTAGATTAGCAAAATTTAGCGAAAAAAAAACACTAGAACACTAGGACGACCGAAAAAACACTAGATCTAGTGTTAAAACACTAGGAGTGGCACCACTGGTGAACTGTGATTGGTGAACGGTGTTTATATAGCTCAGTGTTGTGAAGTGACGAAATGCGTTGGTAAAGGGTTAAGAATCGATGATGCATGATTTCGATACAACCACTGAGCTATATAAACACTGGAGTGCGTTACTCGCGATATTTGTGTGATCAATTGGCCGCCATCTTTGGGTTAAGTTGATAGTTGCGCGTTAAGCTGGTAGTCAAGGCAGAAGTGGTTGGTTGATGTGACTGTTTTGATTACTCTTTGGCCTGGACATATCGATTTCGATGGTTCGGACAAGATAAGGTTATATATGTGTCACCGTATGTATTCATTTGCAAATATCTTCCTGATGTAGATTGCTTTAACTCGTTGTATCCAGGTAAATAAACATATGCTTCTGCTCAAGAATTCCTGCTGGCCTTGAGTGCTGTTTTCACAATTACTGGGATAAGTCAATTGTCATGGCATTGATAATTCGATTTGGATATGATACCGTTAATCCTAAGGGAGCTTGGTAATGATGTCTTCTCTATCCCTACAGCTTCAGTTTCAGGTACTGTATGGCAATTTGATTTGGATATGATGCCATTAATCCTAAGGGAGCTTGGTAATGTTGTCTTCTCTATCCCTACAGCTTCAGTTTCAGGTACTGTGTATGGCAATTTGATTTGGATATGATGCCATTAATCCTGAGGGAGCTGGCTGATGTTGTCTTTTTACTCATTATAGCTTCAGTTTCATGTACTGCGTCCTCGAATTGTTGTTGCAAGCACACACTGTAATTTATTATTCTTACAAATCTTGAAAACCAGCAAACAGGCACATCTCAAGTATAAATAATTACCAAGCTATCAAATGATTGCAATGGATAATGTCAGTTTTGTTGTTATTTCCCAGGTACTGTATCTATAGGTAGTAAAAGCATCTATGGCTATGACCACCAGCTTCAAGTTATTACCGGAGACTGCCTCAGAATCACCCTGGCCTCGATTCGAAATCTTCTCACTACAATGGCGCTGATGTCAATGCTATCACTGCCAGCTACGCGGGGGCTATGAATACCACTGGCGGAGGAAAATTCAGCATCATGTGACATGACAAAGGCATAGCTACAAACAAATTTATACCATCTAATTGTCATTCTACTTATTCATTGTGTCAAAGTAGTCGAAATAAATCGTAGAAAGTGAAAGTGAGGATATGTGAGTTATGTGTAGCAATATGGGTTAGCGATTTCTGCTGAGGTGATCAAATGAGAGAAATAATAAATTTATATCTTTAAATGAGAGAAACAAGACGAATGCACGAGTCCTTATTTAAATCGGGGTAGAATTGCCTAGCGCTCACTGAAATTGTTGGTTACAACAATCTGCGCTCGGAGTTTATTATCGTTATTGATTTGATCAGATCAATCATCGGTGAAAAGATAGCAAGGTAGCGCAACGACCTGAGGTAATCTACAAAATCTACACCCACCCACATTTCCTTGCCTGCTAGATGAAGCATTCCTACCTGGTGCGTTTTCGGATCAATCATTTCTGGGATCACACGAAATACCGCGCTGTACTGTCTAGTACCCAAACTTTCGTTTTCAGAAACACTAGCTTTAGTCGAGCAACGCAAATAAGTAACATAAACAAAATAAAAACAAATAAATTAATTACCTGTTTTTGACTTGACGTCACCCTCGACGTAATTGAGGGTGATCTGAAAGTAAAATGTGGGATAAGTTAGGGCTTAATATCTGCGAACGAGGTACAATAAACNAACCAATTCNGANCGAAGTTNCAATTNAATNGACCANATTTGCTGACCACTCCCATCTAGCAAAGTACCCATTCTGCTAGGCAGTTTCTGATGAGTTTGANCATTTGACAAGGATCTAAAATTNCTTGGATTTGATGATTGGGTAAATATGGANCGGGAAAACTAGACTCAATGTTCCTGGACGATATNTTTGCCCGNAATGAGGAAAGCATAGNGGAGTGGCAGGNAAGCCNGTCGCATGTCAATGAAGCAACAGTTGCANCGGNTTNGTTAAGCTTGTTCNTGCAAATTTTAACCAAATTTGCTCNTTCCGATCCTGTCAAANNATTAATGAAAAAGTATCCAAGCGGAATCTTCNAGGATGAATNGACGCAAACAGCCATAAAAACTAATANATCTTTTGCNAGTGGCAAAGAATCATCGTCCTCGNAGTCAGTACCCATGTCTACATATCCTCGATATCTTNTTCCATCCCAAAAAACCTGTTTGNGGATCNACATTTCATCCATCATTNTGNAACATATTANAGGANTTGTTGATGNCTCTACTTTTCCTCTGATAGCAGAAAACGNAATACCAGTAAGTTAAGCCAGGCTCAGCGGGAAGTTTTCCATACNAGCGTCTTATCACACTCGGATGGGGAAGAGCGAGTTGAAAATTTTGACGCACAAAATTGTATGCCTTAGCAGAATAATACTGCAGCGTCATTGCAAAAATATTGCAGTTCTTTAGAGTATTCGACTCCTCTTCCACCAACTTGTAGCTTCATGCGCTGCAACAGCTCACTTGGTAGACGACTGAATTTTTGTGACATTACTTCTCCACACAAATCGCTGATCAAATTATTTTTTTTCAGAGATGCAATGACCTCATCCAGAGTATCACTTTTTTTCTCAGGCGGCATGTCCTCATTTTGGCAGCATGCAACCACTTTTTAATTTGTACCACTCCACGGCGTTGCTGTTAAATCAGCTTTTGAGGAGAGGTACGTGCACAGTAACTGCGGTCGTGGAGAACTGCTTCACCAGTTTGTGCTTTACAATAACGTTTCTTATCTTGAAGTGTTGCTGGTCTCGCTTGCCGTTTGTTGGAAGCCTGAAATTCAAGAATTTCACATCAAAAGAGGCTAGGGTAAGGGTATACTAATATAAACTTAACTTTAGAAGTAAATATATAAATGTCTACTGTACCTTTGACCTCATATATTTCGGAAAGTTCAGAAATCTCGTTGGCACCGCATTCTCCCTCAAACGTATCAACGTATCATAAATAAATTGACAGTTTCGCACAAAGCTATAAGGACTATAGATGAACTCGACTATGGAATTTGCAAATTCCACAGTTTTTGTTTAGCATCTGAAAAAGATATCCTGTTTCAACTATGCTGATGAAAACCCATAGGCCATTAATTGAATCTTTTCCTTGTATTCCTACTCTTGCCTACATAGCATAAGCAAGAATTGAATACTAAACTGATTATTGGCCGAACTGCTTGTACTCGATCATGGACAAAATACGAAGAGTGAGATGGACATTATTACAGATTATTACAGATATTGATGATGAACATTACATAGATGATATGGCGACACGGATTTCTGCTGGTAGTCTGGTCTGGTCATTTCATTCATATAGCTGCAACGAAATGTTCTGCTATCACTTTACCATGACCTGTTCATTACAACTGTGACTGATCTATGGGCAATTGGGCATGTCTGGCTGCTATGCTTATTCTGTTATTCACTTACCGGTGAAAATTTCTGGGGTATCGACGCTTTACTATCGACTCTTCATCACTACTGCCGTTACTATTACTTCTTGCATACGACTCACTGGATATCTTCTTCCGCCTTTTACTACACCCATAGGCCAGCAAAGGCTACCACTACCACCTGATGAACGTACTATCTTCGACATGTCGAATTACACAGAATATCAATATACTGACACGAGATATTGGGCTGAAACAAATCCTGAATGTTAGAATAATTAGTCATTCAAAGCTCTATACGCATACAATACTACAGAACCAACACGAATCAAATATATTCAAACACTGACCGCTTTTCCATAAGCCCCTGTACTAAATCGATTAACCGAGTACCCACAATGCATCTGCGCATTGGGATCACGCAAATTTGCTTAGCCGGAGATAGCAGTAGTTCGGGGCTTGGATACAACAGACAAGATGGATTGCCATGGTATCTTTCGAGGAAAATGGGTACTGCCAAAGAAAATTCACATCTTCAAACTTTTGAGCCCACATCATAATTCGTTCAAATGGACTGCCAAAAAGGTCCAAATTGAGCTACGTAAAAGGAACCGAGCTTTGATTCATATTGATGCTTTGATGCATACCAGGAGGTATTATAGGAGAATCCTGTTATCATCCAACCATGAAATGTGTATATCTCGTAACCGAGAGACATCCTGTTGGAGTATATGGTAATGGTAACTGACAACCTCCAACCCTACATGAACCTACTAACCGCAAGCAGATCTCATTCGATCTGGCTTTCATTCGATCAGAGGCAACCGCTGCCAAGCTGTGGCAGAGTGGTGCAATTTATACAGCTGTGATACACCTGTTTGCGGGTCCATATGATAATATCCAACATTGCGTATTTCACGCCATATTAGGAAACGAATAAGACTTCCGATCGCAATGATCACGAGTCTATATAAGCGCATGTTTAGTTGACTCGAGATGAGATTCATTTGCTAAACCTACTTGTAACAACGTCTGAAATATATTCGTATGTCTTGCGTATATCTGCGTCTTAAGAAGATCTCACCAGGATACAGTACAGGATTCCAGGTTAAGTAGTCAGCCAGCCAACCCTATAATACTTTGGTTATAGCTATACTTCTACTCCCAGCACATTATACCATGTATTGTTGCATGGTGCCCCGAGTGATGTCTTAAACGCTATTACGTTGAGTACGAGGACTTTCGACGTTGCCATCGAACTATCGAACTATCAATTTTCCGGACATTATTCAACATACGGTACGTGCTTATATTGCATTTCTGAAATACGCTATCGCGACAGCCTATAATTCCCTAGTCATTTCGTGTATTGCATGTTATATATTATTATATTTGGTGCGCATGTTATGTCTCCTTGGCTAGTAACTACACCTACAGTCGTTAAAGGGGCACTGCACTCAAAAAATGATGTGGTCTCAAATTGAAGAGCAGAACGAAAAAAAAATTTTGGCCGCAGCCGTTTTCTTCAGAACGCCACCGTAATGGAGCTGCAATTTATTGAAATTTCCAGAGTTGCAGCAGTCGCGGCTCCGGATAATCTCTTAACCCGTTACATGGCACGACGACTTCATCGTCGCACTTGCTCGACGCGATTACGCAGTCACGCAGAGGACGAGCTTCAGATAGTTGTCAGCCGATGTTCTGAAGCAAATATGTCTAACAAATATCATGTGTCTGTATCTTCCGCAAGACCACTTCTCCAAAGGTGGTGCACTGTGCAGTCAATAATACATCTTGAAAATGACAGCTGTGTCTGCATCAATATACAACTGTAACGGCATCTCAGTATCATTCAACTGGCAAATACTATAGAGTCGTGACAAGCTCCAGACACAAATCCTCCTGACCTAACACCGTACGTTGAGCGCCGCCTTGGTGTGCAAGACATGAGTCATTCATAACATCGACTGACAACTATCTAAAGTTCGTCCTCTGCGTAATCGCGTCGAGCAAGTGCGACGATGAAGTCATCGTGCCATGTAACGGGTTAAGAGATTATCCGGAGCCGCGACTGCTGCAACTCTGGAAATTTCAATAAATTGCAGCTCCATTACGGTGGCGTTCTGAAGAAAACGGCTGCGGCCAAAATTTTTTTTTCGTTCTGCTCTTCAATTTGAGACCACATCATTTTTTGAGTGCAGTGCCCCTTTAATTCTAACGTTGGTATCCCTAACATTGTTAAGCCCGTAAGGACTTTACCAGGTAAGACTGACGGAATGAATGACGACGATGTGTCTAACAGCGATAACTTCTCAGATTTGATCTTTCCTGTTGTAATATGTGATTCAGCTTCACAGCGCGTGTCTGATTTAAGTGTTATTCAGGATCATAAATTAGATATTCCCGCTTTGCGTGATGAAGTAATTGATACTCACGCAAATGTTGAACGTTGGTTGGCTAGTTCGCTTTCATATGTTGATTCACAAATTAACACCAACGTCGTTCAGGACAATTCCCATTTTGATGGGAAATCGCAGTTGAATAGAAACGCGCGCGTCGTACCACTCAATGTTTCGACTAGATTAGGCTTGCGTGTCGTCTATGCGCTGCTTACTATGGCCCAATTGATTTATGCTCAGATGTTAGATAGTGCACGGCAGAGTGACGTCGCGGACCAGCGCACTTGCGCGCATACAGTGCGATGCATGGCTTTCAAATTGGCTCTCAGTAGAATTCGGAAGGAATTACAGTTTTTTCATTCAATTAAAAGCTCGCTTAAGTCGTCAGCGAGAAATCACATTATGTGCTGGCTTCACATGAGTTACGATAACAAAGCACGCCAGTGTACTGATGTTCGATCTTGGCATTGCATTGATTTTTCTAATAATTTTACTGCATCAGTGCCGGTTTTGGATTTTTTAGTTGTGGTAGAATCTGTATACAGCATCCCTGCATTTGTGGTGTGCTGGCTTTACCCGCACTGGAGTTCAACCGTTTTGCTTTTGTTTCAATCTTCCGTTTTACAGGGTCCATTGTACATGAGACTGTTTCGTGAACATAATTTCCTTTTGGCCTTAAAAGCGCCATGTTTTATTTCACCGATTTCAGCCATGGGCGTGGTGCAGTCGATACCACGCGGACGTTGCGACGTCGGAGACACGTTTCCCATACATGTCGCAATTTACAGACCGCGGGAAGATTGTTATTTTTTCCGCCAGACGACCGCAATTTTCGTTTCAAAATATGATTGCTCCCACTCAAATTCGAATTACATTAAACCCTTTCCTGTTTCCCGCGCTATAGAACACGACGTATACGTGTCGCAAACAGGATATACTCCGCGCAGTTAATTCAAAATTAAACGTGCTCGTTTTTAATCAGATTGTCTCAGATCCTCTTACAGGCTTGACAAAATAAATTGTACGAGCTAAATTTTGACATTTTAGGCAAACTTATTAAATTAGTATTGCCGTTCAAATTTCTCAGCGATACAGCGCTTATCGCAGCTCAGGACGTTGTAATTTAGAATTACACGCCGGCCATTGTTCACTATACTTCTAGAAGCGTACATGTTGCGCACCTCGATACAGGAAGTGGTTTTGAATTTTCTTTCAAATCTCACGGTGGCGTGATATCGCGTTAGTGCGAATTATATAATTTGCTGCAAAACTTCGTTTATTTTTGAGGTACCCTAGAGCGTGCAGTGCGTTCGCTTGGGTAGTTTTAGAGAAGTTGGCTCAGTACCGCGCCATTTTAGATTTCATACTTCACTGGTTGGTCTTAGTCCAGTGGGCAATTTGGGTTTCTGCGAAATTGATTGTACATGCTTTAAAATTGTCATACGATTCTTTGACCCTAGGATAGCGTTCCGACTTGTGTGATTTATCTGGCAATGTTATCGAATGAAGGACATTGTTTAAATGATCTTATAGCACCGCTGTATGGGATTCAGCTCATTGCGCAATAATTGCTTTCCCCCCGGTTTGCTTTCAAGAATTCCCCCAGTTTAATGCATTTTAAACAACGTTACCCTTATGTTACAAGAATTGAGATGAAGTCACTGGGATTGGCTTAGATGTTTGGTTATGGATTTTTTTCCTCATACCGAACCGCTATTAGTCGGACACATGCGAAAGTTTGGCTTGGGGCAGCTGCAGCACGTCTCAATGACACCAGCACCAGCATAGACTTTTTAGCGACGATCCTGCAGGTACGGGAACGATCTGATTCTAAATACCGAAATCTTGTATCCAATTTGAATACATTCGAATGTAACGTTGGAATCAAATGTATGCGATTCACAAATCGCTTATTCAGCTTAATGGAAAAAATGCATTGTTTTTATATTATATTTTGACGCCAATGGAGTGCACCGAGATTGGTTTGTCAGGGAATTTCATCATCGATCAGAAATGCTTCCGACAGTCTGTTTGTTATAGTACAGAAAAGCTTATTTTTCCTGGCGGTCGCTTGTCGGGCTCGGCCGTTTTTGGTCAGAAATTATCACATATAGCGATTTAGTAGAAAACGTAACAGCTTATTTTGGTTCAAATATCGTAGATAGAGGATCGCCAAATCACCACCAAGATTTTCAAAGTTGGTAATTCGTTTTAAATACGTAAATGGCTTCCTAATCTCGCCTAACGCGTCGGTAAAACAGATTCAATTCTCATTACATGACGGTCTAGATACAGTTATTGAATCGACGCACCCTGAAAATCTTACTGAAACGTTCTTAGCTTTATTCAGTAAGATAGATCCTTCGCTAGGAACGGATTATGATAGCATTTTATCACACGTATCTCACCGCATGTTTTTAATTCAGTACTTGCGTGAGTTGTCTGCTTCTCATATCGCCAATCGTTTATTACACCTTTCCTACCTTAAATACTGTTCAATTGAAATAACCTGCCTTACGTCACGTCAACAGAGGTGGCCGCAAAGTAGTACTTCTATTTTTTTTGAAGTACTCAAGTAGTTTCCCGCTACTTCTGGTACTTACTCAAGTAGATCTGATTTCTCTACTTCTACTTCGTAATATTTTGTGATCTACTTACTTACTTTTCGCTATTTCAGTTTGTCTAGTAGAAGTAGTGTGATCCTCCAATAAGAAAGATAGCCTGAGGAATTTCAGGGCTGTTTCACGGAGTACCAACTTTAATTTTCATCAAAGTCAAGCAAAGCCAGAACTTTTGTTGCGCTTCGCGCACAGTAGTTATTGAGTGACAAATATGTTTCCGCAAAAGTGTTGGTGAATATAATTTAGGTACCGAATTGCGTGGTTCCGCTCATACGGCATTACCGCCCATATCAAATATTTCATCACAGTAACTATGGCCATCAAAACGCTTGAAACTACCATTTCGTCAAGTAGTTACCCTCCATATAGCTTGTAGTTACAGGGCTTTGGAGACATTTATTTTATTTTATTTTATTGTTGCTTGTTCTCTTGTGTCGTGTTCGAGCTAAGCCTAGTTGTTAAGTCCTTTTCAAAGTGATGCTGGCTGTCGTGTGCTGTTTCAGATCGCTCGCACGATTCCGATCTCGCATTCGCTTATGGTGCATCAAGCTCTCATAGTGGAAGGGACATCGAACGTTTTCGATCGACTTGGGGAACAATTCTGGCATAAATTTCATGTTACGAAATCAACGGTACCGATTCGCAACGGAACGAGAAATCGGGAAAACGGTTGACGCCGGCAGTCCAATACCAACTGCGGCAACAGGATGCTAACTGCTGACCACATATCCACAGCAGATTACCGACGTAATACCGCTCTCTACATCAATCGACCGACCAGCGTCGACAACAAAATGCGTAGCCAAATGCGAAATATGCAGCTATGGTACTGCGAGAGCCCAATTTCCTGAAGTCTGTTCTAGCCAGACCAGCTGGGTATCCAAACAAATATTACGCAGTTTTCCACACCGAAAAGAAGAGCCAGACCCCCATCTGTAACCTGCCGTGGAAATGCTACAGCAGCCAGATATGTCCCTCAGCTATTGAGTAGCAGATGTGCACCGCGCGCGAGATAGACTGAGGTATACGTCGATTTATACCCAGTCTTAATTATACTGATCGAAGTATAATTAGTTTTATGTAACGGCCACATTGTATATATCGGTGGCCACGGACTTTCTTTTGAAGTTGGATTGCCTCCCAGACTCGGCAGATGTAACACACTTGATATTTGAGCCTACTGGGATGTATTGTATTGTGTTATTCTAGCATTTTTTTTGGCAGGCTAGAATTATTTGGTATTGTTAGTGTTAGATGTTGTGCTGTGTATTTTCATTTAGGTTGACTTGTATATTGAAAGTCAGTAATAAAAACCTTACTAGTGCAACGCCACTCAAGTAAACAAAAAGATTATAGGCCTAATGCCTTTGCTATTGTTTCGATATTGTGTTGGTCTTGTATTTTGTTAGGCTACAATTGCCTGGTATGTTTGGAGGCTAAAAATTTGTGTTGTGTTTCGCGTTTTCGTTAGGCTAACTTGTACATTAGAAAATCTGTAGAAAACTACGTTCTGACATTATGAATTTGTTTAATCAAAAATTAGGCTCAATTCCTTGTCATTGTTTAGATATTCCGTGTAACTTTGTGTAGTCACTACAAGGGTCGTTGAATAATTGCCTAGACACTTTCATCTGCCTATTCAAGTGCCTTCTATTAGGGACGGTGGAGATCCCTGATCTATTAGACCCTTTCCGTATTTTTATTGGACTCAACATCTTGAATTTATGTTGTGATTTCATGGTTGTTGATTGGCTTTTCCACTTAATTCAACTAATTAAGTTTCCTTTTCAATGAAGGGATTGTATAGGAGAATCCTGTTATCATCCAACCATGAAATGTGTATATCTCGTAACCGAGAGACATCCTGTTGGAGTATATGGTAACTGACAACCTCCAACCCTACATGAACCTATACTAACCGCAAGCAGATCTCATTCGATCTGGCTTTCATTCGATCAGAGGCAACCGCTGCCAAGCTGTGGCAGAGTGGTGCAATTTATACAGCTGTGATACACCTGCTTGCGGGTCCATATGATAATATCCAACATTGTGTATTTCACGCCATATTAGGAAACGAATAAGACTTCCGATCGCAATGATCACGAGTCTATATAAGCGCATGTTTAGTTGACTCGAGATGAGATTCATTTGCTAAACCTACTTGTAACAACGTCTGAAATATATTCGTATGTCTTGCGTATATCTGCGTCTTAAGAAGATCTCACCAGGATAAAGTACAGGATTCCAGGTTAAGTAGTCAGCCAGCCAAACCTATAATACTTTGGTTAGCTATACTTCTACTCCCAGGACATTATACCATGTATTGTTGCAGTATCCAATTTTCGACAGCATAAGCATTCGTCCGCATCATGGAATGAAAATGATAGTATTGAAATGGAAATGCGACACTAATCCTCTGTTACTCCAACAGCACGTTTTGGAAAATATCATGGTATGGCACCCTCCCCCATATTATAAGCACTGGCGTAGCCAGGGAGGGCCGAAAGGGGCGGTCGCCCCCCCCCCCAATTTTTGGAAAATTTTCGCAAAATCAATAGATATTACAGTATTTTGGGGCAGATGTATGTAACCTAAAAACTTTCTTCGCGCTTCGCGCGATTTATTGTCCATTCATGTCTTTATTTTATTATCGGTATCACGAACTCTTTCCGCAAATACCCATTATAGAATTTAGCTGCATTCTCTATTATAAAAATACAACAGTACCAATAGATACACTGGAGTAGCCCGAGGTCGTTGGGTTGATTGAGTCTATAGGAGTGTCAGTTCAGTATGGGGGTTGGCCGTTGGGGACTGTTAGCTCCGGCAACTTCCGTTCCGGGACACACGAAGATATATAAAGTAGGGTACATGCGACTCCGCAAAGTGCGTTCCCAAAATGATTGACGGCCATAAAACCGACCCATGTATTCCGAAAGCCTTCGAGAAACATTTTCGGGTATTAAATGGCTGCATGGCGCCTAATGATCCTGTCCCTGCAATCAGGCCCCTCCAACACAAATGCGACTGCATGGTACAAGAAAATATCACCACTTCACGTTAAAAAGTGCTAATTTGAAATTGAACGAGTCTGATCAAAGGAGTTTTTTGTTTGGTCTGATTTGTATCAGCGATTTCAATCTTTAAAGTAGGCTATAGCGTCAATCTGTTACAGAGGTTACGAACTAGCCGTGCCTCAATGAAGTGATAAGAATGGACACCACTTGTTCATATAGACGCACCAATATTATTGATCAAATTAATCCTACATTTATTTAAAAAAAAATTACGTTCTACACGTTCTCTAGAGTAGGGGCTGTCAACCCGTGGCCCGCGAGAAGGTTTTGAGTGACCCGCGGGTTGATTCTCGAAATTACTAATATTATAAAAAAATAAATTACCAAAACCAAATACCGTAATTTTCCGAATATAGTGCGCCCCCATGTATAATACGCACCCTTAAAATGACGTGTATATTCTGGGAAAAAGCCTGTGCCCATGTATAGTACGCGCCCTGCATTCGCAGTACATGATTACATGAATAGTTGCGGTTTAGTATTCGATGTTGTTCTGTTTTGCGATGTCACTGTCGCGACATGACATAATGATCGCTAATCATATTACAATCAACGGCATTGTCTCTAAACGAGAGTAGATAGTAGCCAAAGCCTTTGAGGTCGGCGACACGATAGCTCAGGCTAGCGACACACGACATCTTGCGCACGTGGCCTATTACAATTACAGATGCGATTGCTTAAGCCAACGGTTATGTCGGGCGCACCAGTCCTGTTGGAGACTCCTCGCAGTTCCGACGCACGCCACATTTTTCGTAGATCGTCCTATAAAATGTACAATATTTCGCGCGGCTAGGTCGGGGATCCACCAGAAGTCTTCATGTCATAATTGTTATTAATTTTGATACGTATAAATCAGTGTTGGGATCAAGTCACTACCTTCGAGTCACGAGTCATTGCACATTTTGACTCGAGTCAAGTCAAGTCAATCAATTTACAAAGGTGACTCGAGTCAAGTCAAGTCACTCGATTTTTGGAGGTGACTCTAGTCAAGTCGAGTCAAATCAAGTCAAGTCACGAGTCAAGTCACATTTCAAGTCAAGTTGCCTTTTCGAAGTATGTATGAGGCATGATTACGTCATTGCAATTTGCTAGCTGTCTGAAATACAGTTTGAGGTCATTGATTCCGAACCGATGAACGAGTATCGAGTTGAATAGGCTATACACACAAGAAGGCGCTGTATCGCTCACATATACGTAATTACATGGACTCAGTTTATAGTTACCAGCTAAAATATAGAATAGAGAAACGAATTGATAAGATGCAATACATTACCCATTTACAAATAGATATGACAGGCTACCATTCGAGCCTGCGCCAATGGTTGAGGACTATATAAACTATATTCGACTTCAATTTCAATATAACAAGAGGTTTGGCTAAGGTAAGAACAGAGAACAGAAATAGACATTTTGTTATTCTATTACTTTACTACTAGAGTTACGACAACTTTAGCTATAAGCTTCGATCACTTCGTTGGCGGTCGATTTATTTGTGAGAGAACAATCGAGGCTCGGTGAAACGCACGGTCATTGAATGATGGGTCGCTCTCACGGGTTACACAAGCGTTTCGCGAACAATCCGAACATATCCAAGATACAGTGATTCTTATCGACACCGATTACTTGATGACTTGAAATTGACTCGTGAATTTTGCTCCGAGTCACGAGTCAATCCACATTTCTGATACGCCGAGTCAAGTCAAGTCAAGTCATGCAAAAAAGGTGACTCGAGTCAAGTCATGAATCGAGTCATGCCAACACTG
>ATSW01005161.1:0-10677 GCA_000444245.1 Botryllus schlosseri
ACGCCGCCAAATCGCCCACGTTGGGAACCACTGGCCTATGCATAGCGCAACAAGACCGAGATCTCGATAGCAAAGATGTCAATTTCCATCGACGCGAAATGCAACGATCGATTCCGCTGTGTCCAAATATGATATCTGGTGCGCCGACCAGGACTGACGCGTCTGCTGTGATTATGACGACAACTTGCTCAGACATTGAACGGGTGCGGGTAAGAGTCCTGCCGAGGTCGACTTCAGAATTCTGATGCTTAAGTGTTGGAGGTTTACCTATAGGGTCCTCTGCGACCTCATCCGCGTAAGCGGTGTCTTACAAAAAGCCTAGAGGTGGGCCGTGCTATAAGTCGGCAGTTACGGAATATAAATGAAGAATATCGGCCTGGTGTAAATGACCATAGTCGTCGACAAACACCATGAATACCATAAAAACAAAACAAAAACAACGATCAAAAAATGGTGGCAGGCTCTGGATATCAAAAGTTTTGACTCCTCTAAAACTATTGACAATTGCTGAACAGAATCCAGAACAGACTTGGCATTTGAGAAAATAATTCCTGTGACTTATGTTTATTAGCCTTCGCTGAAGATGCGTATTCGTTTGTTCTCGAGGTAGGGTTGTCGACGCGCGTGTCGACGAGTATGTTGTGTGTGTGTGTTTTACGGGAAATCGTGATCTTACTAATTGACTGCACAGTCTGACTCGCAAGCAATCTCATGGGAACGTGAGATGTGAAGTGTATAACTATATATATATATATATCATGCGTGCAAAGGAAGCCGATCTGATCGATGTATCAGTGCATGTACTTAACCCTAATGAACTGATGCTACCTTGGTAAATTTGAAATCAATTCAGCAACCGGCTGGCTGCGCCTGCTTAATATTATCTTAATTTTGTCACTATATACAAGCGACAGGGGATATTGACTGCTTGCGATTCGTCTCATTTGTCAATTCTGGCGTATTATGACGTCATAATTCTGTGACGTCATCGATCGGAGCATTACTTCAGAAAATTAGACTTCAGCGCCTAGGTATCGTGTGATAGCCTACAAATGACACCATTGCTATAGAACAGAGAGGTTCTTGACCTCATTTTCACACCAGTGCTCCCCTTAGAAAACGTGGCGCTATGACGCCTTCTCTCGTATTACAATGCCTGTAGCTAATAACAGGATATGCTACGCGGATAGGTTGTACCGGACACTGCATTGACGTTTTGCACGATTAGGAAGGAAACAGAAAATATGGCAGGTCGTAGAATTACAAACGTTTTGCGGAACCTCGTTAGCGATCACCTCTAGAATAAATAAAGTAAAATGCCGGTAATCTAATTCTAATCTGATTTTGCTCAAATTCTAATCTAATTTGTGTAATTTTCCCATGCTATAATGTAATCTAATCCAATACCTATAAATGCTACAGGGGAACTGTATAGTGCGAAACGAGTCAAGCTTACTGGACAAACATTTGTCATTCTCATGGTTATGAGAACGAACTCTGATGAACTAAACTTCATTCCATGCCCAAGTTTGCGCAAATTCAATAATTCTAATTTAATTTGGAGAAAATTGTAGCTATACTTATAATTCTAATCTCATTTGAAAAAAAACACAGTGTACCTAGAATTCTAATCTAATTGAATAGTGTATTCGTATTGAAATGCAGCCGTTTCAATGTAAATATGCTATTCAATTGTAGGCCTACTCTGAGGCTCTGTACCTCCAAGAAGCAATTCTAATCAAAATTTGGAAAAAACTGTTTAGTCACAATTATGATACAATTTGCTATGTGTTGCCCAAAAATGACCCCCTTTTATTCCAGTGTCCCACGCGTTCATGATGGACTTCTGACGCAGCACCAAATTGGCCAAGGATCAGCCCAGCAGCGGGAGTGATCCGCCAGAAAGTGCCCCAGGTCCCACCGTTGGTTTGGGTGCCTGTAGGAAAAGCCGGTTGATCCCGATGTAAAAAGGTGGGTGACGAATGTTGGTGAAGGTTGGGGGTGATTCGACATCGCTGTTTTGTGACATCGCTGTTTCAGGAGCAGATGTTACTCAAAAGGATCAGTAACGTCGTAAATTTCTACTTAGGTACAAATACAAGTATCAATTTTCAAATAAGTAAAATGGATAGCAGGGCACATATTGCACATGATTTGAGTGCTCGAATCTGAATCGAGTATTAATCCTAATTATCCGAGTCGAGTGGGGGAAGATGATTTTTCGGGTACTGAAATAGGCTTGCATACATACGCTCCTTACCGCTAACAGGTTATTTATCAACGAGACTTACAATTTCGATACCATTTCCCATCCCAGAAACCTCGATTGGTCGTGTCGCAGCATAGGAAACATGCAGTACAAAGCTATGGACTTTGGTGGGAATGAAATATCCATGTCAAGCCGTTCTCAACCAATTTATCTTTAACGTGACGTAAAATCGCCATTATATTTTTACTCGCCGCGTAAAAGATGAATATTTGAACTTTTACGCCTTTTGTACACTTACACCGTCACAGTGAGTGATACTTGAATACTCAACTCGAAGCCTAATAATGGTTCAGAATCGATTCACTCAGGCAAGGGATTTTGTCCAACCCTATAGTAAAAAGGAAGTATTCTATGCATAGTTTTACTGAAAACACTGTCAAGTCAAAGTATAAGCAGTCTTGTAACCAAGTCACAAGTCCAACTCACTTTAATAGTTTTGACTCGAGTCAAGTCGAGTCATTTTCAATTCACCACCGAGTCAAGTCCAAGTCAGCGAACAAAGGGTCGAGTGTGAGTCACGGTTTTATGACTCTAGTACGAGTTATTGTGTTGACTGCCTAGCTTTCAGTTAAAGTCTTAAACCCTCTTTTTTATAACTAGTTTTGGGGATATNGGATAGTACGCATTTACAGAACCTTCCATGCCATCAAACTATCCATTNGGATTGCTANCATTCTGGTTACACTTTTTGTTATTTTGTAATATCATGATAAGGCGGGCNACAAATTTTTCNCTATCATANAGGAAGGCGTGCCNAAAAAAGCTTGAGAACCACTGTTNTAGAGTCTTAATAGCAGAACNTGGATAGGGGTTTAATGAGANNTAANTAAGTATCANGTTNAACATTGTTGCCAATTATGACGNCAAATNGATNTTTTTTAANTAACCGTCAATTTCTCATTACCAACACATTCACTGAGCAGCATTTTCTAACAATGCAATCTAGAAATAAAATTAAAATACGCTGGAGAATATAGCTAAAATTTCGCACTTGGCCCTCCAACGTGTTTTCTACTTCTCATTTGGCATGCGGAGGAAAATAATTGCAGACCCCTGCTATAGAATTTTGAAATGAATAAATTATTACCAATAAACTCAACTCAACCACTAGTAACGATCATATTTCTATCTGTAACAACAAGCCTTGGCACATTGAGTGACTGTAAAGTTCGAATTTGAATAGTTTCCAACACGATGTATCCTTTCTTTATCATCACAGGCAAGGATTTTCTTCCGACCAGAAGTAAGCAAGTTGCATGTTTCAAGCAATTTATCAATTGTCATTCAAGGTGAGTTTTAGCCAGCTATATTTTCAAGCCACATTAAGTAAGTACATCGACATTCTATCCGCATCGCATCTACCAGCTCATATCCGGAGGTTATCAGTTTCCCATTTGCTCCCACGCTGAAGCTACTAACCCGTTTCACAGGAAGTGATTGAACCACGCGTGACTGCCAGTAGAACAATTGAGGTATGGCTAATAACTGTGCTGCATGTTCTTGAAATCCCGTTGAGAAGCAAGCATCCATGCATACCTCTATGTTTATTAGAGGCAATCGTGGTTAAACTCTTTTATGAGATACCGGTACTTGACTGAACCGTTGCTGTGACATTGGGCACAGGTCAGAGTTTAATGAACAACCAAATCTTACCAAATTGTATAAACCTAGCACTGTGACGTTTCTGTAATGTCGTAAAGATGGAATGGATAAAGCAAAGTGAACTGTTTCCCTGTGGACACCAACATATTCTCTACACCAAATGAAAGCATTTTGTGCTCTATGCAGTTCAAGGTGGCTGCTGGAACCACTGTTTAATTTCATTGTTCAAGTCTATTTTTTCGGCTGTGTAATTATGAGATTTTCTTTCAGGCTTTGTCATCGGCTAAAAGACAAGAATCCGACATTAAGATTCCCAGGACTGATGGCAACAGGTGAGTTCTGTGTAATTTTGTGACATGTCCAGAATTGGTGACTAAGTGGAAGTATATAGCTTACCAATCATTCTGTCCACAATGTAGACAATTTCATTGTTATTGAATCAACCGGAATCCCATGGATTTTCTTATCAACGTGTTATCTTCTGAACGGATGTAAAGTCATTTAGTTGTCGCGAAATAGTTACTAAAAAGTTACTATCTGCGACTGCATGCATTAGGGTTGTTCAAAGTAACTTTTCCGTATCCCGAGGATTCGCTGATTAAAATGTTAGTTTGCGTGAAAAAACGCAAATTCAACGAAATTTTTTTCTTTACGATTTCTGCTGTGAACCTCATGAAATTGTTGAGTTTACGAAAACGTTGCAAAACAAATTGGACGCTATTCCAGCCAGTAGAAGAGAAGTTATTTGAGTATTTCATCAATAATTCTGGGATTACCCACCATAAATGCTACTTTTGCAAATCTAAAACTTTCAACTGCAATAACTTCGCTTCTGGAAGTGAGCAAAAATTGGTATGCATCGTTCTTTTACGCAACTCCTTGGGTTGACAGTTAGATTTTATTTCAAATCATTTTTTTTTAAATAATCTCAAAAACTTCAATTCACTCTGCCGAGGCTGGTTGGGATCGAGTCAAATTTGGCGTGCAGCCTTTTTTAGGCAACTTTACGATGTAATCAGTGAATCCCGAGAATCCGAAAAATATATTTTTGAACAGCCCTAGTCCACATGCATGATCAGAAGTTGTCAAAGTAGTCAAGAAGCTACTCAAGTAGAAGTAGTGATGCATATTTCACTCAAGTATGAGTAGGAGTAATGCTGTTCCCAGCAGCCCATAAGTGGCCTACTTCAGGTAGGAGTGGAATTTGCTGTTTTTCGAAACTACTGAATTATGTTAGCAGTTTTGGAAAATTCGTCATTACTACACTCTCGAAACATGGAAACTGACGGTGCAGAGAGGTTGGTTTGTGTTGCTACATCCCGGAGATATCTGTTTTAACAGCATGAGGATTCGAACTATCATTTGA
The DNA here is from genome assembly GCA_000444245.1 of Botryllus schlosseri. NCBI lineage: Eukaryota > Metazoa > Chordata > Ascidiacea > Stolidobranchia > Styelidae > Botryllus > Botryllus schlosseri. The sequence goes on from ATSW01005161.1 coordinate 5,238, forward strand.
TAGCCTACAGATGACGCCATTGCTATAGAACAGTGGTTCACTTTTCACACCCTAGTGCCCCCTTTCAGAAAATGTGATGGTATGACGCCGTCAGTCGTATTGCAATGTCTTTAGTTAATAAGACAATGACCGATATGGGTAAATTCTACCAGGACACTACCTTGATGTTTTGAGCTAATAGGACGCAAACTGAAATAAGGTTGGTCCTATAATTCCAAACGTTTTGCTGCACTTTAGTTAAGCTTACTGTGATGATACTGATATAGGGCAACTGTAGGCGACCTGAAATTACGCACATGAACCATGCAAACTGTAACATCAATTTTATTCAGCCATACTTTGGCGGAATGATATTGGTCGCCCCGAATATTCGCGCAAAGCACGACAAAAAGTCAGGGTTCTTCGCAAAAGCAGCACCTGAAATCTCCATCTTTGTCACCCTATCTCCCTTATTGGAAGAACTTATCACTTCTACTTGACAAACTCTGATTAGCGAAAGGTAGGTAAGTTAAAAATGTAACAGAGTAAAAGTAGCAGAAAATTTGATTTAGTGAAGTAAGTGATACAAGTAAAGGAAAACTACTCGAATAGCAGAAGTATTTCGTTAGGCGACTGACTACCTCTGTGCAGACTTGGACAACTAGTAATTTAGACTTCGACAACGGTAATTTTAGTTGTGTAATGAGACTACAGTAATTATAGCGAAATGCCGGTAATCTAATTCCAATCTGATTGTAATTTTAATCTCGTTTGTGAAATGTTGCCGTGCTCTCAATTTATTTCTAATCCATTCTCTGGTCACGTGAATCGAGCCAACATTGGTGTCTTCACATTTGCCATTCGCATACTTATGAGAAAAACTGTGATTTGATATGAACAGAACTTCATTCCATGTCCAAGTTTTTGCAAATTCTGTAATTCTAATATAATTTGGGAAACACGGAGTAGATCTAATTCTATTCTCATATGGAAAAAATGTATAGCTATTGTTCTTATTTTAATCTAATTTGGAAATAACTGTGTAGTTACAATTATAATTTTAATCGAGTCTATATCACAATTTGCTTCTTCTTGCCATAAAAAACGGACCGCCTTTTATTCCAGCATCCGCCTCGTTCGGGATGGATTTCGGTCACGTAACTTGTCGAAGGTGGGCCCAATGTATTTGTTGACAGGGCGTATATTGAACAATTCCAACCTTGAATTTACCAGAAAAGAGCGCTCGTATGAAACACGCAGACACCACCTCCAACTGGGAGCAAGTAAGAATAGGCTGCATACTACAACAAGTTGAAGGATATTGAAAAATGTGCAATTCGTTCCCAGTCTGGAACTGCCATCGGATTGATTGATGCGGGAAAACCACAATTGCTGGAATAATCTGTGTTCGCCAGGGAATCACATCTGTGACAATTATAGTTCAAAATATGCTGGTATTATCACGCACTAAAGGAATGTCATATGTAAGCTCAGGGGAAATGCTTACAGTTCCTCCCCCAACGTGTGTGGACATACTGACATGAGTGAAGGTTTTAGTATTCAATTCATCGTTATCTCCTCCTGACTCTTTTAACCTTGATATCATATACAGTTACAGAAAATGTTCCCCTCCCTACCAATGATTCGGGCAAGAGCAAGCTAACATCTAAACAAGGCAGGAGATTTCATCACGAGTAGATAGGCATCATTCAGGTCGTAATTGGCCACGTTTGAGCTAACGAAAGCGAGTGTACTTTTGCATTTTTGAAGGGAATTTTCCCGAGTTGAAGATGTCAAAAATTGATATCTAGCACTGGTAATGCTTGAAAGATCACACATAAACTGTTTTTGTTGTCCACATTGTTACTTTTGCATCGATCTATTTCTGTACCGTTGCATATTAATGTTTGTTTTCAAATGCATGCATCATTTCGTTCATAAACGCATGAATTAGGGATTTGAAAATTCAATACTGCATTCGTAAATGTTACATCTGTGAAGTATATGTATCTTGTTTTATCATTCCTCATTTCTTTGCATAACATGATGGGTTCCTGAAAAGTCGACCTATATTTTGTGGAATGATCATGGATAGGCGACGTTTTGTCAGAGAAGATTGATGTATACAGCGTTGCTACTGAAGTATTGCTGCAATGATTTGCTCAGGTTTAAATAGAAGTAGCGAAAAGAGAAATCTGTGACGTACGCAGTTAGTTGGAAATAGTCACTTTTGAAATTGGACGGTGAAGCATTCATGACTACCACAAAACGACCATCCAATGAATATGTGGGTGCTATTTTCAAATATATTCAAAACCCAGGGATATCTAGATAACCCTGGCGAAAACCAAGTTGTGATGCTGTTGTTTGGTGAGTGGTATGAAAGCACAGCAATTACCCGAGAAAATAGGCAAACTTACCCGAGTACTCAGAAAAACTAGAATTACTTCCACTTGATATTTATTTATATATGATGTTATTGATATTTGAGTACACGCTGCTGAAACGCAGAGGTCACGGTAGTTTCCAATCATTGTATATATATCATTGGTTCATCCAGAATACTGTTCAGGCTTCAGGTAGATGCTGAAGTATTGTAAAACATTACCGTTCAGTAAGTACTGCAACTAGCCAAATATACTTGATTACCTCGAAGAAGTAGAAATATTCGCTACTGATGCGTGTCGTTCGACGTCCTCTTATCTGTTCATGACATCGCATTGTGTCTTATCGCATTGTACATTGTGTGTGACTTGTTCAGATAAAAATAATAACCCAACAATGTTAATGTTAATCGCATTGTTTCTTATCGCATTGTACATTGTGTGTTACTTGTTCAGATAAAAATAATAACCCAACGATGTTATGTTATGTTATTCAACATATATAATATCTCAACAACGTGATATGATAGAGCAAAGATAACGTCAGATTCGTATTAAGCGCCCCCAAATTAGTTATAATTGCGTAATTGACCCAAAGAAGTCCGGGCGCAAAAATCGTGGAGACCAGTGTTATCCGTCAGATGACACCGACAAGCTACATGCTTCGATGATTTCGTTTCCAAACACGGAGTAAAATCAGCGTGATCTTTCTCGTTGCTGCTCTTTTCAAATCAATCATTGTGATATTCGGCTGGAGCGTGAAACAGATACGGCCGCCCCTCTGGAATATACCATAGTGTGAAATTATTTTACGATGATCCAAAATATAATTTAGATTGCGGATAATCAACTCGATCATTCGCGAGGCGGTGGTAATCGACCGCAATAACTCTTTGGGTTCGTGTCAATTCAACGAATAAAAAGTTGGGCACTTCTTCGTTATTCCCCACACATCGAGGAATGTTCCCCATGAACATCACGGATAAGTGCTCCCCATGAATATGTAAAAATTAGTAGTGTTTCACGTGTAAAACAACCGTGTTCACCATTTACACTTATTTTCTCTTATTTATGATCTCTCTCTCAATCAATACGTCATTATCCGGCGTTTATCTTGCCGGATTTTGGTTTCGAGCATCCAATGCACCTGTAAACCAATACAGCACCAAAACAAAAATACGATGGTGCCGGATATATAGCATTTGCGTTCTCGCACGAGTCATGGTATTGTGAACTGGACATGGGGGAGTTGCCTTGCGGTGAATTCGACGCATGAAACATCAATTCGATTCTTGGCAGTGTCACGTTCTGGAGTCGGTTACAAAATTGCGTGTCTTGGGTTTATTTGGTTTCCCCATACGTTGCTATTTTACAGTGTCTTTCAAACATATCTCCGTAATGGCCGAATGCAAGGAAAGTGAATAAAACGGAGCAAGGAAAGGTCATCTAACTAGAAGACACCCGAATAAATCAAGATCAGACAATTTTACATCGGACTTGTTTGTTTCAGTATCGTCCTATCTGTTCATTGTGTCTCACTTTGTCTTGTGTATCGTGCCGCACATTGAAAGTATGAAACTAATAATAATAAATTGAATTTGGCTCTTCCTCGCCAGCTGATCCGCATAAGCGGTGTCTTACGAAAGCGTAGATATGGGGCGTGCTACAAGTCTTGCATGGGGAATGATAACCTAGATTGTAATATATCAGCTTGGTGCCAACAACGATCAACTGAGCCTGCGGTGTTGGTATCCGTAGTTGCAGGAATAAAATGATATATCCTAAACTGATTTCATAACTTATCAGCCCTATCCGGGACAACAAATATAATCGCCGAGACCAACCCTGTAGCCATAGCCTTATAATATAATGGCTATGGTGTAACCANATTAGCTATACGATTGTCAGTTGTTTCTTGTATCCAACTATGTTCTGAAGTAGNACTCGNNGTGACNGAGTTCCGTTTGACCTACCCCTGGCTCGCNCACAAGNTTGCATCAGGTCAAATCGCAACGAGAATGATGTCACAGTGATATTCAGTTCCACGTCTACATTGGCTGCTGGGGTTTGGAACCTAATNAATTTTGTCAATGGCCTGCGTGAGTTNTGGGCTCTGTGACAATTAAATGATTTACGTTTTAGGGGGTGTAAAATAAATTTGGNTCNACATAANACATTTTTCTATATCACCTTCCAGACTAACTGGCAATNATTTTTGGTGTGAAGTATAGGGCTTGTATCAGGGTATATAATGACATATATTTTTCGAATCAATACCATCCTCGAGTGGACAATTTTCTATTCAATTACAATATTTATAGGGTGGGGGACCAATATGGTACCGTAGCCTAAATCAAGCGAAATAGTTGGACCAACTAATTACCTAACAACGGAAACACGCTTACATATATAGAGGCAGTTAATCATAGTTATCTGCGGTGTTTTATCGCTATTGCAAGGTATTTGAAAGTCAAAATGTCGATTTCCGGGAAATATTATGTGGTATTGATTTTGTAAGTTAATTTCGACAGAAATCAAAACGTGATTTTATCGCCACATTTGAGTTGATATAAAATCTATTTTATTCTTGAAGGTNGCGACGAAACATTCTTCATTGNCTTGCTGTAGCTTAGCTTATAGTACACAACAAAACAAGTTAGCAAATTTGAGTTTTTGAGCGTATGTCTCATAGGTCCCATGGTCGTGTGCCTTTGGACCCACCGGGTCGGGACCGATAGCACGTTCGAGCAACAAATTTTAAACGTTTATAAATATTTTTTGAAAAGGTGGATATTCATGTCAATGTCCGCGATAGGTAGAGCTTGTATCGAAGTGTTGAGACAGCAAAAGATCTGCTATTCCCGGCTGAAGATTTGTGGGCCAGAGATCATTTTGCAATTTTTGATCCATCGGTACCACATCTCCCCTAGGTCTTATGACAAAAACACGAAGACAGACGAATTTCGCTCAACATCATGGCTATTTAAGCTGCACAATGCTCGAAAGGAAGCGACCAAGACAATAATATCTGTAGGCTTACTATCCCGAATACATTGCAGTACAATGGTTCTCGGACC
>ATSW01005162.1:0-13475 GCA_000444245.1 Botryllus schlosseri
ACGCAGAATTCCAAACATTTTCCAAATTTTGAACAACCCTAATAAGCAGTGCTTCTACTGCGGCTCAACAGGAAAATATCTGGCTGTTTCAGGATGTAGATCTTGTAATGGAGCTCACCGCTGTTCCGTGCACAAGCGGGAAGCATTCGTGTTTACGGTACGTAATGATAGTCGATGTCAGCGGAAGCATGGACGCCATAGTGGGAAAATCATCCGATAGTATACTCGAACGCATCAAGGTATGCGAAATAGTAGTTTTGATCTGTGGGTTTTGTCTAGCATGCTACGTTTGCTGTTGCAGGTGTTTGTCGACGTGGTGATTCACAAAATTGCTCATGACGATTCATTGGCGATTGTATCGTTTGCCGACAACGCGCGCGTGGACTTTCCTCTGACTGCTATGACGGATACAGCAAAGGTGATGGCAGAAAATTACATTGCCCTCATACAATCATACTACATAATCCAATGAATGTGTACGGACAATGTCGTACATTGTAACTATATCCATCGTGTTGTGTGTGTCGCCATAGTAGGGTTACCATATTTTCTAGGCCCCAAATCCGAACGCTCTTCATTATCCATGCGGTGTTGAAAATGAGGTATGAACACATTATCTGTCAATATGATGTCACACTCCCAATGCTTTGCAAATCCATTAAACGCCCCCCCCCTCCCCCCCTAAAAAAAATACGTTTGTCTTGGGCCCCATAGGGTGATCGACNAAACATCTAAGACAGGCCATTTNAACTCAATCCCCTTTATGCATATCATTCCATAAAACTCACACATATTATATCCGTAGCGGGCAAGTCCGATATAGACTATGNGCAGGTAATGGTGAACTATAGACTTGTCTCTAAATATCGTCGCTGGAAAGCCNAACAGTCTTATGTCAATATAATTAGGACATAAACNAGTTTTGTTTTCAATTTCCCTTGAAACTTCAAGTTCAAATGTCCACTTCACTGGATATTNCTGCTATTTAGGAACTTGGAACCCNGTTAACGAAAGATCATGTCCAAATAGTTATAGAAGATCAAAATTCTAAAATACGCGAAGTGGACATAGGACAATTTGGTTTTCNAGCGACGGTATTCATATCGGCTTAGTGTTAATGGTATGAAACTTCTTCAAATTCATGAATGAATTCCGTCAATAATATGGGTAATGGCACCTAACACAATAAGGGCCTGACACAATGATTCGAGTACTCGGATCTGAATCTAGTATTAATACTAGTGATTCAAGTCGAGTAGTAGTACATGATTTTTTCGACCACTGAAATTTTATACACTTCTTGCCGTTAAAAGTTACTACATAAATGAGAATGATAGTTTCTGTACTCTTTTTCTAGCCGCAAAGATACATCTTGCATTGTAAAAAGTAGCCACATTCGATAAACTGCTGAGAGTTTACGACCCCAAAACCATATCCACTTTTTGAAACTGCTTGTGAAACTTTCAAATCTTTCATTTACTACTTCTACTAGTAGCAATTTTGACATGTATTTGGAATTGCTACTTGTAATTGTGATTGAGTTTAAATTACGTCACTGCTTTGATCACCTCTGGAAATAATATCACCTATCATACATTATACTGTACGTTCCGTACACGTCTCAAGTAACTCTTGCGTGTCCAGGAAGAAGCTTTAAAAGTCGTGCAAGGCCTACAAGCCGGTGGTGATACGAATCTCGAATTAGGACTCGTGGCAGGCTTGAATTTACTTCAAGGGTCAGTACCATCTGTAAATCCGGTAATTGGAAATATATCTTATTAGCGCCTGATTTCAGCGGGGAGAAAGAAGATCGAGACCTCATTATTCTGTTTACCGACGGGGAACCTAACAAGGGTCAGATGGATGCAACCGAGCTGGTGAAGCAGTATCGTCAGACGCAGGCGTCATTGGGAAAAGAATCTTGTGTTCCTTTGTCTGCTTTTACTCTCGGAGGTTACACGCCGACACTTTTGCATTCGGTGAGATGGATGATTTTTCGATTTTTGTGAATTTCAACATATATAGCGAACGACAGTTACATATAGGTTACAAATTGAGTACGCAAGCTGTTTGATTCCGAATTGAGTATGAAGCTTTGAGCAATCAAGCATAACACCATAGCGGTATCGATGATGTGGAAAGTTTGAAATATCTGACCACACACTATATATACACTATATTGAAGTTTATTTTGTATATTCGGCGGGGGAGATAGTCTAGTGATTACGATAAGCGCCCACCAATTTGACGAACCGGGTTCGATTCCCGTCGGAGATTCATCTGGGCTCCTCCCCCGCCGTTGCCGTTCTTACGGCGACAAAAAGCCCAGTAAAAGACCCGACGAAGAAAAGCACTCACAAGGAACGGAAAGAACTAGTAGAAAGGGTCCCGGCTTCAAAGAAGATCAACATCGAAAAAGAACTGTGACATCGGGCAGTCTAGGCCGAGGTGGATGTTAGAGTAAAGGATCGCTACTGATGCGTGTCGTTCGATATCCTCCTATCTGTTCATGACATCGTATTGTGTCTTATCGCATTGTACATTGTGTGTGACTGTTCAGATGAAAAATATAACCCAACAATGTTATGTTATGTTATGTTATCTAGTGCGGCCTGCCTTGTGCTACATGTTTTGAATACTAAGATGGTTGTAAGGCGTCCTTGGCGAGATGAGAGTATCGAAAACAATAATTCTCATTGAAATTGTAAACATATAATTCTCGCCGTGGCAAGGAGTCTATGATCACAGTATTAGAAACACATCCTCTCTCTTTGCTTGACTCAAATCGTTACGACTCATTTACGGAAAGCTTTCCGACTGGCTCTTAACCAGGGTTGTAACCAAATCACAAGGTTCCGAGTCACAAGTCAATATCACTTTTATAGTTCTGGCTCGAGTCAAGTCCGAGTCCAAGTCAGTGAGTAGAGGGTCGAGTCTGAGTCATAGTATTGTGACTTGAGTCCGAATCCAAGTCATTGTGTTCACCGTTCAGTTTTGAGTTCAAATCCTGTTCAACCCACTTTTTTCCACTCTCCTTCAGTTATATAGAATGGCTCTCATTCACAATAACGTAATTTTCCTCAGTCCTAACAATTTCTTGCCCTATTTTCCAAGTAGCAGGAATGATAGATGAAATATTAATAATGTGATGACTTGACTATTCTTCGAAGTTACAATGAAATGTCTGTATTGGCTGTCCTAGTCTCGAGTCATATGACTTGTTTCGAGTCATACACAATGACTCGAGTACAAGTCGAGTCCATACAAAAATTGATTCGAGTCGAGTCATGTTACGCATTTGAAAAATATTCAAGTCAAGTCATCAAAAAATCGTGATTCGAGTCGAGTCATGACTGGAGTCATAACAACCCTGCTCTCAACGGTGGTGAACGTTTTCACGTCAGTAGTGGGATGAATTAAATTCGAAATGTAGGAAATATTTTCTGGCGACGTAATATTGAAATGACTGAACAACTAGCAGTATGGTACTAGCAGTATGGTATATTTGCATGAAGACTCGGAAATAAATTTAGAGCATAGAGGTGTGCCTTCTGGCGGCAGATGATTGACTTTCGCAGATTATAATTGTAGACTCTAGCACAGCACAGCAAGTTTAGCTGTGTGATAACACTATTATGGTTGTGCGAAATCTCAGCATCTGCAATATCGCTGTATCATTTCGGTGGAGAATATTTCCTTATGATTATGCCGGTAGTCAATGTAGCCGCCGATGCTGCTCAGGTATAAACTGAAGATGAAAGATTTGACAATCATTTAGCTTTTGAAAAAAAATAATAGTTTGAAAATATATTGAAGATTTTGTATTGTACATCAACAGCGCTGTGAACTGCACTACCATTAAATACATGGAAAATCTCACACTAAGACTCTACCGTTTTAGCTATCATGTCAGCTGGGAAGTGATGCATTCTACTGGCTGAATGAACACCAAGAATTCGAGAGGGATATGCTCACGACGATATTTTTAAGGTAGAATTGCACACACTGTCTTGTGACGCGCGTATGTGTATTATCCAGCCGGTTGATTCTAAAAAGGGAAAAAACTACAGTCTCCGACGTCGCCATCGAAATGAGCTGTTGCGACGCCGTGAACTTCAATCTCAAGTTAACGTATAAGACGGATCGCATGGTGGGTACTAAGTTATTACTGCTGTGAATGTCGAATTCATTCTTGCTGTTTTAAAAGACAATTTTACGGTACTATATATTTCAATAGTCTCAACCACAATGTCAACACAAATGACACATGCCCATAAGATCCTGGATATGGTGAAGTAGTTGGTATTTTTTATGTCACAGTTCATCTGTAACATGGTCAGCCATGTCTGCCTCTGGTGTTTCATGGGGTAGGGATAGGACGAATCACATATTATTATAGTACTGTCACAAAGCATATAGCCTGTTCACGACAATACCGATATGCATTTTCGCCAATGATCGTGAATTAAAGTGTACAACTAAATGCATGATGAACAGTTGCTACATTGTTTAGTTAAAACGCAATTTCCTTGTTGCTTTTTTCAGGAATTGTCTCTGGATAGCATGAACACCAAGATACATTCTATCGTAGAAGGCACAAAGAAGCACATTCCTTTAAGTTTACGTCTCACTAAAGACATGCAGGTGATAGTTTAGCATTGATATCTAAACGGAAATGTACGAAACTGTTTAGAGAACTCTCTCTCCGCGTGAACCGAGGAGTCGCGTAAATTTCCGTTTCCATGACTTCACTGTCAAGTCTTGTAACATTAAACAACAACACAACTGATTTTGAACTGCGACTAGGGCTCAGATTGTGACTCGTCAAAAGTGTGACTGCTGTTCTGCTATCTCATAGTATTATGGTTTTGAGATAACTTGAACAGCTGGTGAAGTTGAAATGAAGACATGATTCAAGTCTGGTTGTTTTGTGGTATTAATGGTGTTTTTCAACTACAACTGTCATTTACACGAGCTTATTTTTTTATGTTGAGTCCGTAGCTGCCGACTTGGAGCACTGCCTTCTAGGGTGGAGTCAACCTCAACCTATTGATGTTGCAGCCGTGGATTACACCACTGCGCTATTTCGCCACATTCCAGTCGAGTAATGAGAGACAATTGTTTCGAGTACTGAAATTCTATTCTCGTTTTCACTAAGAATTATACTATCACCGAGCATTATCTTTTCGTTACTTTTTTCCTACCGTGGAAACATTGAAATCTCAATAGTTCGTTTTAGAGCTTACAAAACATGCAATGCAAACGCAACATTTTCACAAACCACAATGAAATAAGTGTAGTCAAAAATATCACATTATCTTTAATGTCGTATACAGCTGACATTGTTGTCTTCGTCGTCGCATCAAAGCAGGGCTGTAACTGTAACCAAGTCACAAGGCTCGGAGTCCCAAGTCAATCACACTTTTATAGTTGTGACTCGAGTTAAGTCGAATCAATTTTTATTTTACCACCGAGTCAGAGTCATGGTATTACGACTCGAGTCTTAGTCCAAGTCATTGCGTTGACTGCTCAGTTTCGAGTTAAAGTCTAGTTAAAACCACTTTTTATAACTCTGTTTGGTAATATTGAATGTTTCGCATTTAAAATATACTAATTTTCCTCACTTCCAACAGTTCAAGTCGCATTTTCAAGTACCAGTACTGATAGGCGAAATACAGACAGTGTAGTTACTTTATCATTCTTCGAAATTACAACGAAATGTTGGCCTTGGCCGTCTGTGACTTGAGTCAAGTCGAGTCATCAGAAAATTGCGACTCGAGTCGAGTCATTACAACCCTGCATCAATCTCTAAATCATTCGTGCTGTTACATCGTCATGGTCACGATACTATTGACGTGAAATAGCCATCGTATCGTGGCCTTTCTGGAATGCTAACATGTTTCTGCAGGATATCATCGATAAACCGATCGTGAACGTAAAACTTTCCTACCTCGACAATATAATGAGGAAAAGAGAGCTAACAGACACAGTGACGCTCTCCTTGCCACCGCCGACGGAAGTGGACGGCCCGACAAAAAGACAAGGTCAGTGACTAGGGCCTAGCAAGCTACGCGATGACCACCCTCCATGCTCTATTCAGGTTCTTTCTTGCCCGATATCACGGCGTTTTGCGTGACCAACAACGTTGCCGATACCACAAAGACGGCGGCACAGACTTCGCTGGCGGCTGTCGCAGATTCTAAATGCAGAGTCGTGAGCATGGCGGCCATTTCAAGGATAGTGAATTCGATCAAGTAAGCCGCTTTTTATGCTGATATTAGCACAGGTTATTGGAGATTTTACCTCCACATAAATTAACAAATTCCGTGTATCTGAAGAATATACAAAGCAATATCTTGCATCTAACCATAAAGTTAGGGTTTGTCATGGATAATACTTATCTGATTGTCACCGTGGATATTACCTTGTAAGATAATATGTTATGGCTAAGCTTTTCAAAGAAGCTTCTCACACTGCATTTCAGTAATGGAACTTTCGTTCACTAACGAAGTATGTAGCAATCATATTAATATTTCGTCCTTATGGGTAGATACTATACTACATACTGGCTGTGTTCAAAACATGTTGAAAATAACTTTCACCTAGCTTAGCCAATTATAACTCCAAATGTAAGACCAGCATACACAATTTCATACATTGCTATGAAAATGTTGTGAATAAATTTCTTCGGGAAGTACCAACGGAGGTTCAACTTACCGATTTAGGATACTTGAGTTTGATGTGACCAAAGTTTGAATTTTATGCCTGAATGCGGTATCTGGTTTGGTATTTTTAGGTTGGTTTATTGTCTCAGTTAGTTTTGCTATGTTAGCCCTGTTGGCCGTACCACGTCAGTACTAAGACCAGTGTTGTAACCAAGCTACAAGTTCCCATGTCACAAGTCAATTCTACTTTATAGTTTTGACTCGAGTCAAGTCGAGTCATTTTCTATTCACCAACGAGTCAAGTCCAAGTATGTGTTCAACGGTTCGAGTCCAAGTCATTGTGTTTGCTGTTCATTTTCGTGTTCAAATTTGTTCAACTTACTTTTTGACATCTCTGCTTGGGTGATATTGAATCCCTCGCAATCATAATATAGGCATTTTCCTCCCTTTGCTCAGTTTCTGGCCCTATTTTGCGAATGCCGGTACTGATAGACGAAATACCAGTAGCAAGGTAGCTTACAACACTTCTAAGTTGCAACAGAATGCTTGTCTTGGCCGTCCGAAACTCAAGTCATATGACTTGATCGAGTCACACACAACGACTCGAATGCAAGTCGAGTCAATACACAAAATGCCTCAAGTCGAGTCACCAAATATCGCGACTCGAGTCAAGTCATTGCTGCCCTGACCAAGACTAGTTCGGAAATTCAGATTCATTAAATATTTACATGCAGGGGCTCACAACACATAATTCCAACAAAGATCGCACGTGAGACCATATTAGAGATCAACCGAATTAACAACCATTACAAGTCAGTGATACAGGAGAGCAGCAAGCAGTCGCAGCAGCTTAGAGAGGACATCGGAAATTGGATAGCGCGAGTTAACTTCAGCGGTACCTTCAAAAAGTGAGATTAGCAAGAGAGCATAGGTAAAGGCGGGCCACGTCATTGGTCGATTATGTTCAGTTCGAGAAGGTTGGGAAGGCTGTTTGCGATGCAATCATCTCTCGAGAACGAGATGCCGGCGGCCAGAGGGGTTTTCGATCCACAGCAAAGGCAACCGTATCTACATCCTGAATTGGAAGAACAGCTACATCGCATTGATACGGTGAATTGGCAAGCTTGTTGTTATTTGTGGTATTCATGGTGTTCTTCGACTACAGTGGTCATTTACATCAGGCCGATATTCAATATTCTGATTCCATATCTGCAAACTTGTAGCACAGCCTACATTTAGGCCTTTGTAAGACCAGAGGGGTTTAAATCTGTAGAAAAGGCAACCGTATCTAAATCCGCAGAACAGCTACATCACATTCATATGGTGAATTGGCAAGCATGTAATAATCACAGTATGCAGTGTGGTGATCAGAAGGGTTGCTCAAAAATAACTTTTTTCTTCAAATTTTACTTTCTTAGTAATTCAATTGTCAGGTTGTCTAAAAAATGCTACACACCAAATTTGGATCAATTCTGACCCGTAGAAGCCGTGCAATCAGGGGAATTACTCAGAAATCCCTCTTTCTAATTGTAATTGAATAGTGCAACGCACAACACATTCATATTCGCAATTTATTCACTCCAAGCTTTTCAACTGACACTCATCGGGAGCGGTCGTCAGTAAATACAGAGATTGCAATTTGAAATTTAAAGATGAAGTAGACAGTGTGACGTTAGAACGGTATAATAACAACAATGAGAGAATTCACAAAACGATAGCGTTGAGCACAGATGCAATTAGCCCAATACAAATTGGCTATAATATATAGCCAGATTCGCAGCACTAATGAAATACACGGAGAGAACAGAGACGGTTCTTTTGTCGACAGAGAATCAGTTGTTTGAGTTTTTAGAGTAGATTTGAGAACCTTGAAATTGAACAGAGCACGTCCGCGAGTAAGAATTGAAAATCTGTTATCGTTATAGGATTTTGCACACTCTGGATGCGTTAGAAGGTGCTGACCTATTGCAGAGTTACATGTCATGGTCTGGTCATAGTGTTGCAAGAGAGGGTTGTTTGTTTGCGATTGGCTACCTAAAAATTTGCATCCAGCTTTTTAATCTGCTTGTATTTGTAATGGTTATGAGTAGCTATCTACAATAGTACTTCTACTTTTAGGAGTACTCAAGTAGGTTTTGTCTATGTGCCCTTCTTTCCAAAATGATTATGATTTTAGACTGCTTCTGTATCACAGTCTTCAGTTTTTCTGGCAAAACTAGGCCTACAATATTGACTTTTTTACTTACTCAGACATTGTTACTCTCACTTGAACCTGAGTCAAAATTGATGACATCACTTCTACTAGTGGAAATTTATAGTAGTAGTTCTACCTCTACTCGATTACCAATACTTCACTACTTTATTCACCCCTCCAAGAATTGTTCCTTGAAGGATTAATGAAGTCCTCAAAGTCCTGAATGAACTGGTTATCACAGCTGACCGACCTGCGGACAGTCATGACTGTATATATCACCAAAACACGGACTGTGTCCTGGTGAATCCAGTAGGCCTACCGGAGTCCAGATTGCTTGTTGAAAATTCCTCGGTAATGATCTTCTATTTTCAATAATAGATTATTAAGAAGACAACAAGGAGAAGGAGAGAAGAGATGTACGCCAAGACACACAAGTGAGTGATGACTTAAAATGGATCTTCTTTTGTATTGCTGAAGTAAATCGGTATCAAAATTGCACCAATTCATATATCTATAAGCTATTCTGTGCAAGTCTCAAATGTGGTTTAGTTGATGTGGGAACTACATAAAAACCGGGTATAGGACAGAATCTACCAGCTACTTTCCTTCAGTACTTTTTAAGCCACTATATACATGATCCATCCTAGTCGTTCAGAATTCAGTTTCAACTTGACGTGATTGCTACAAAAATACAGACAACGAAGTTTTTTCATGCTACTTCAAATTCCTTGTATTTCAAACGCTGAGCTCTTGTGACACTTTGTCGTCAGGCCATTTCAACCACGAAATGTACTCCTATCGGAATCTCTTCGATACAAAAAAGTTGGCCGAAGGCAAGAGACCTTCTGGGAGCTGGTGATAAGATGCGGAGGCAGACCAGGCAAGATAAAATAGTGACATTTCTGTCGTGATTTAACATCTTAATTGATAGTTTGAAAAAATTTTGAAATAAATAGGACTAACTAAGAAAGAATATACTTCGACCAAAAGATTTTTCACCAGTGTTGTAAAAGAACCATGGCTTTCTTTTCTCGCTTGGCACATGAACATGCCAAAAAATGGAGTTGCTGGCATGCCCAGTATTTTCTCTCACGTACCGATGTTTGAGAACCCCTGGTATACCAAAACTGCAGTTTGGAAATTGACGCTATTAGGATATGCTGTGTCAACTTGCTCTACTTCAATTGCAGTTCCGAATGTGAACACGTTGTATCACGACACAGTTTTAGTCTGTGCTGAAAGAGACTTGAAGAAGAACACGCTTTTGGTAAAAGACGCGAAAGCAGCCAAGGTATTACTGACGTATAGTTAGGCTACGATTAGAAAATCGTAAAGTATGTGTCTCAGTTCAAATAATTCCAGTCTCCAATAGAATGAAAAATAAGTTTGCCCTTTTGCTTAGTATAATCCGGTGAATCAAATGTTAATAGATAGTACTATCTGTAGAAGGAAAGCGTGTAGCAAACTACAATTAAGCATTGCAATATTGAATTGAACTATAAAACAGGCTTTACTTATAATTAAATTATCATTGGCACGCAATGGTCATTTCGGTTATAAAACTGGCTTTACTACTAAATAGGTTATAAATTCGATGAGGATAAAAAACAAATTAAACTCATCCTTTTTCAGATTCCAATACTTCGAGAGCAGTATATCCATGACTGCGTAACTCAAAGGCAGATGATTAGTAAACTGGGCGGGTATTTACTTTGACATTGTTTTAATTTTTCTGTTAACATCCTCTTACTGCTCCGAAAGCATAATTTTCTATCTATGTTCAATGTTCATCTTCCGCCCTTGAAATATGATCTCAGAAATGAAAGAAACGTGAGGTACTAGGTATTATTTTAGACATGTCTCCTGCCGTTTGACGATGTGGTAAGCTTACACTACTATATTGTGTCATTCAGACTTTTTTAAGGGTGAGCCAAATTGTAGTTTACATTTGAATTCAATTATCATCAGATCAAAATATGACAAGATTGCTGTTGAAATATTGAACCTTATATATTGCCGTGCACTGCACATATTGTTTGTTGGCGTTGGTGCACTTTACCACTGCGTCATCTGGAATCAATTGATACACTACCCATAGAAACTTTCTAAAGGCAATTTTATCACTCAACAAAAGATTTAAAATCACTACAAGTAATGGCACACTGGAATCACTCAATTTATCACACTCATAACTGGTTTTACTAGCATTCTGTTTGAAAAGGTAGCTTATTATTACCATGTTTCATAAAAAGGAAATTTATTACAGTTCAGCAAGTATGAAGTATCACGCTAACACTAATGCAAATAGAATGTAGGCATTGTTGTAATCGACACCAATCAGGAACTTTAAAATAACGCTGCATCAAATCGGAAGACGTATGTAACAAAATTATTAAATGTCATTAAATATTCCCACCTTCATGTTCAACTACTCAATAACTCAATGTCCGTTGCAATATTCCAACCGGAAAACCCATTCCCGTGAATCGGAACATCTTGTTTACATTTGAGCAATCACATAATCGTCATGGGAATTTTACAGTAAATTTCCTAAGGACCTAAATGTTCTACATAAAGGATCTAGTACTCGGTTATGATATATTGATCTAAGAAATTATATGAATGAGCTCAAGCAGTGTTCATACAACTAAACAGGACATAATATGCAAACTAGTAACAATGCGTCCTATTGTCGGGTTTCTATGCAATATTGTATCATCTGCTAGCACGCGGTCACGTAGTCTTGTAGCTATAGGCTAAAATAATGTCGAATGCAAATAAAATTTCTTTGATTGGAACAACAGGTCATTGATGAACGGAATCATATAGTACCTAATGGCCAAAATACTAACAACAGTGCTTGATCGAATCCAGCCGTTTTCCGATATTAAGCTGAATAGCTGTCGCGGTCAGAGAGGTGTTTCCTTATCTGATATCACTTGTTTGAGAGGAAAATCATGGAAGCTCGATGACATGACTGGTTGCACCACCCGAGACTTTGCTGGAGCGCCGACCATTTCACCTTCCGCTGAATAAGAAAGAACGACAAATAAAATTGCTAGACTTCTTCCTAGCTACATCCAGAGCTAATAGGAAGGAATTTAAACAACTTATAGTAGTCTTATTATCTAACACCCAACTAAGCCTAGAACATGTACATAAAGAGGCCTGTACACTGTGCACAGAATTTAAATTAACAGAAAATAATATCAACAGGACTAGCGGTCAAAATGAAGTGGCATATGTCGGCAGGCAAACTAGATCTGTCAGATCATAGTGTCCTAAATGGTATGGACACAGCGAGATTGAACAGTTCACTGCATTTGGGTTACGTCATAATTTCCATTTGGCCAAAGGCAATCTTACCACCATTTTTGACGGGCTTGCCGAGTGCTGAATTTGATAAAACGGGAATCAATGGAATGCTGCTGCTGGACTGATTACGAAAATATAAACTTTATTCTGCTCATGGCCTGCAACCCCCCAAAATCAGCCTCGAATTTTGCATTGTTATCAAGTTTGGCATTATGATGTAACAAGTCTGTCTGGCCAAGCGAGACTGCAGCTCAGGAGAAAGAGCCCAGTGTGAGATGAAATATTCTACGGTTCAAACTCATTTTAATTGCCAAATTGCCAATATCCTACTGATACAAACAGATTGCTTTTAGAGATGTTTTGTTGTGGTTTTGGAATAACTTTGTATGCAAAAATCCATTTTCTCCTGAATAACTTCAAGTTGAGCTGCTGGATAGAAATGACTACGCTGGATGTTATATTGTTGCCATATATGCTGTGATTATACCCAAAGGTGTCGTCTGAAGCGTTACGTGTTAACTCGCAATTTTTTTTGGTTCAGTAACACACATAGCGAAACAGACATTCACTCACTTTCTCTAATCTTCTGATAAACTCTTCCGGCTTCCGCCTTTATTATCATCTGCTTCACGAGATAATGCTCTCTCTTAATTTGATCCTGCAGCTTCCTTGGCCTGTCTGGGATGATATAATCCAACAATCTTATCAAGAAGAACACCACGTGCTGAAAAATGGTAGCGACGATGATGCCAAGAGCGTTATCAATTCATTGACGGCAAAATGTTACTTCCATGGCAATCACAAAAGCCAGTCGGCCGGCAACTACGTGCCAGTACTGCATCGTGAGAGAGTACGGTTGAGCGGAATCCGGCGGGTTTCTGTAATCGCGGTACCTGGAAACAAAAAGCAAATCATTAAGTGTGACTTGAACCAAAATTCCTGAGAGAGTAAATTCCACAGATGGTTAGTACCAAAGTACTTGTACTTATTTAAAGTACTTGCACTGAAAACGTACTACGACCTCAACACAGGTTTGGTTTTTATTAACGAAACGAAGACTCGAGCAACTAAACGCGATACACAAAAGCATCCAATTTATAGGTAGGGTAACATGGGCGTGATCAACACAATCATAAGATTAAGAAGAAACAATAATTACCACAGTACTCGAGTGGATTTTACTTTTATCGAAAACTACTTACTTTTCAGATAATGAAGTTTGAAAAGTAGAAAGGGGTTTTCGGACAACTTTAAGAGTGAAATTGTCAGAAAAACCAATTGAAATAACTTTTGTCTGAGAC
>ATSW01005164.1:0-23951 GCA_000444245.1 Botryllus schlosseri
GCCCCCTGAGCCGAGCGCCCCCCATATCGCCCCCTGAGCGTTTCCGCCCCCCTTCAAAATCGCCAGCGCCCCCGGGGGCAAGGTTAAGAACCACTGATTTATATGGTAATGATATTTGCAGTGGCAAATTTTGTCACTTTGCCATGATCAAATATAGTGCTACCTGACAATTTAGTCGGCATGTCAATGCTAGTGTCCAAGTCGATAGCTGTGTGGTTGCCCGATATTTGAGCATGCGCCACTTGGACTTGTGACTTTATAACCCTAAAATCAACCCTAGCAGCAACCGTAAACCTAACCCTAAATTTAACCCTAACTGTAACTATAATCCACATGCTCAAGGATTGCATGCTTATACTTATCTGTCAACGAACTGTTTTGTACATCGAGAGACAGTTGAACAGATGGTAATGAAGCACCTGTAGCTTTTCAGAGTAGGCCTACTCAATGGAATTTGGCTACACCTCCACTCCTTATTCGAGTGCATACATTTTAAACTACTTCCGCACTCTACTTTGACAGATTATGAAGTCAGACTGCTTACTTTGTATATTTTGTCCAGTAGAAAGCGATTGACAAACAAAAGTCCGCGTCACCTCGTTATAATCTACTTCTTGAAACTACTTGCGTGCTTTACAGATCTGTTGTTCTATTACTACGTAAAATATTTAGTCATAGTCGAAAGTCACTACATCCGCTCGCAATTGAGTGTAAATATATGGCATTCCGTCCGTTTGTACTCCAGTACCAACAATGCTTCCTTCAACTTCTCTGACCGCCACCGTCATACCGTGTTTTTTGCTAATACCGTGTAACGCCATTAAGGTGATGGTGTCTTCAAACACGGAGGAAGCGTTCCTGATCAAAATCCTGCTGCGTCAAACAAGACGCCCGGAGCTCGGCGACAAATTCAGCTCCCGACACGGTCAGAAGGGCGTCACGGGGCTGATCGTGCCCCAGGAAGACATGCCGTTCAACGATTTCGGGATCTGCCCCGACGTGGTCATGAACCCGCACGGGTATCCGTCGCGTATGACGGTCGGCAAGCTGATCGAGCTGCTAGGAAGCAAAGCAGGTACGAAACTTAGAAGCGGGAGTATATACTGGTTATGTGCTGTTTAGATATTTTCGAATTCATATCCTGTGACGGATTCAAGTTGAATCTTCAAATCCAGTTTTCTTTAATCCAAATCCATATTCATCTCTGGAATCTACAGATCGTACTATGCCGACAATAGTTTAATGACTGGATGCTGTCTTGGCAGGCGCCGTTGAAGGTAAATTTCATTACGGGACTGCGTTCGGCGGCGACCAAGTGGAAGATCTCTCCAAAGTGCTGGTCGACCACGGGTTCAATTACGCCGGCAAAGACTGCCTCACCTCGGGCATTACCGGAGAGCATTTAGAAGCCTACATCTATCACGGGCCGGTTTACTACCAGAAGCTGAAGCATATGGTGCTTGATAAAATGCACGCAAGGTACAGAATTGTAGGAGAGAATGGCTTTAGGCTACTTCCACCCCGACTTGTACAGTTTTTTTTGGCTAACCGATTTTTCGCATTTGGTAGTTTGAAAAGTAAATAGTAGTCAGGGGACAAGATGCCATCACTTGTACGAATAAAAATGTCGAAAATTGCACCAATTTGTAGTGTCATTATTCATTTTGTGTTAGTCGTGAAGAGACATCTTGCAAATTCTGGAAGTAGCCACCTCCGATTAACTGATAGAAGTATGTGACCCCCCTTTTCGAAAGTACCTAATTTCTTTTAATGCCTTTCATTTTTTTTCCATTTGAAGTGGTTTTGACATACTCTGAGATCGCCATTTCTACTTGTAATTGAGTAGAAATATACTTCTCAGGGTTGTAACCAAGTCGCAAGTCAATCTCACTTTTATAATCTTGACTCGAGTCAAGTCGAGTCAATACAAAACTTGACTCGAGTCATGTCATTACAACCACTTCCACACCACCACCTGAGTAGCCATTCTAACTACTTTGACCACCTCTGGTCCCAATCAGAAGTGGTCACTGGTCCGTGACCAAGTACTTCTACTATTTCGCAGCACTCAACAGTTTTCATTCTTATGCAAAACTATGCCTAGAATACTCACTATTTTACTCGGATATCACTTGTTCTTCTTCTTGGGTAGAAATTTACAAGATTATTTCTACTTCTATTTCAATACAAACGATGACTACTTTAACCACCTCTGACCCAATACATTCCTTTCAATCGATGTTCGATACAATCAACTAGAAAAATCTCTACTGTTTCTGCAGGGCACGAGGCCCAAGAGCCGTTTTGACGCGGCAACCCACTGAGGGAAGATCCAGAGACGGCGGACTCCGTTTAGGCGAGATGGAACGCGATTGTCTGATCGGATACGGCGCCAGCATGCTGCTTCTCGAGCGCTTGATGATTTCGAGCGATCAGTTCGAGGTGGAAGTTTGCGACACTTGCGGGCTGTTGGGCTATTCCGGTTACTGCCAGTTTTGCAAATCTTCTCGGGCGATCGCCAAAATCAAAATGCCTTACGCGTGTAAGCTGCTCTTCCAAGAACTGACGTCGATGAACATCGTGCCTCGTTTGAAATTAAGACCGTACAATGAGGAATGACGTTATTTTGCGGGTGTGATCTTTTCCGTTGCAATGAAACTTGATTCCTTTTTGTGCAATCTGTTGTCTGTGTTTTTGTGTTTTGGTGAAGCTGCTCGTGCAGAGCTAGGGTATGTGTCCGTTGTGGGGTCCGGCGCAATGTCTGGTAGGCCGTCACCGTCATCTCTGACGTCAAAATATGTTTCGCAGTTCGAGAAACGTTCGCCCAAGATAGATTTACAACGGGTATAATTTATTATAACGGCTCCTTTCGCGGTTGTTTACCGTTGGATGCGTGTGTTAGTGCCACTTGCTCCTCTGGCGTGTTCACGGATTTCAGATTCTGCAGGCATATCTGTGTTCTGTTTGTTCATCGGCCATGCCGTCAGCAAAATTATTCAGGATTTCATGCCTGCAGCAGTGTAGTAGTTGGGTTGGGTGGAAAAGTGATTGGTATTCGGTACTGATGATTCGCTATGAGATACGCATAAGCCCATGAAATAGTTATGGTTGCTCTACAGTTCAATTTATTGCTAAAAATTTAATTTCAATACACCGCAAGACTGCGATACGATGAAAGATAGGAAGTTAAACAATTTTAAAAATGATAACTCGATTACTGCTGTTATGTAAGTAAATTGTCATCGGCAAAAACCTGCTACGAACTACCGCATACACGATCTACGTCGATGATGGATCTGCATATGGCAGTTCCAATATATTAGGATTTTCGGATTTGGGCAGGGATCTTACACCGCGGGCCAAATTGTTTCACACTAATGGCAAAATATTCAATCGGTATCATCTCCGTGATATCGTGTCAGAAAACATCTCTGTGGATAATGTGCAGGGCTGTAATGACTCGAGTCATGATTTTCTGATCGCAGGATGACTCGAACCAAGTCATTACAACCCTGCATTTTCAAGTACCAGTACCAATGATGAACGAAATTCCAATAGTGTGGTTATATTTTACTATCCTCCCAAATTACTATGAAATGTTTGTCCTGGCCGTCTGAGTCTCGAGTCATATGACTTGGTTAGAGTCATGCGCCATCACTCGAGTCCAAGTCGAGTCAATACACAGATTGACTCGGCGAGTCGAGTCGAGTAATTTCCGCATTTTGAGAAAATGACTCGAGTCATCAGAAAATCAACACAACACAATGACCTGGACTCGAGTCATAATAGCATGACTCGAACTCGACCCTCTTCCTGTTGACTTGGACTCGGACTTTACTCGGTGCTGAATTGAAAATGACTCGACTTGACTCGAGTCAAAACTTTACAAGTGAGATTGACTTGTGACTCGGAGCCTTAGTGACTTATAATTACAATTGCTGATAACGATTTAAAAATATATTGAATGTAGGCTTACCATACGTCCTCTTTTAAGAGGATTTGTCCTCTTTTTTGACTTTTTTGAAAGTGTCCTCGGAGGACGCCCTTTTGTCCTCTTTTTTGAGATTTTGTCCTCTTTTTTGAAAATTCAGGTCAGATTTAGAGCAAAGTGCGAGTGATATGCCGCAAATTAGCACAGAAGTGAAGCTCCGGCGGGTATTTCGGAGTGAAAAACGGTGATTTTAGCTCTGAGCGAAAAGATGACCTTTTTTTTTAGTCAACCGATCACTAAGTGGGAAAAATTCACCGGTTTTTGAGAATTCTACTCCGGTTTTGCAAGTTGCAAATTTCTGAAAAAGTGTCCTCTTTTTAGATTTCCAAAACATGATAAGCCTACAATATACGCATCAAATATATTGAATGTGCGGATAGAAGTATATAACAGCTACATCAATAAGCGAAGAAGTTTTCTCCGCACTGCATGTTGGCCGTCGCAACTTCGCTATTCGCATTACACATTAGGTTCGAAAAATGACATACTTGGACAAATGAACACAAATCGGAACCTGGTGGACAGCACATTGCGCAGTTGCCCAACTATCACATAACAGTGCAAATTAAACGTTGGCAATTTGTGTTGGTGAAATCAAGTTCGCATGATAATGGAATCTTTTACATGCTCCAAATTCTAATCTGAAAGCGCGTAACGCTATTCTCCTATCCATAAATGACGACCTACCGAATTTTCAGTTTCGTTCAATAAATCATGAATTTGAACACATCTTATTCTCACTACTTTGATGTTCGGTACTGCATTGGTCTGCGTTTACATAGTCGACATCGATGACTTCGACAATAAACTCAGTATCGTTCTCGAAAATAATGCCTGGAATTTGCTCCTGATGCAGACTGCAAACCAAGAATGTGACTTCGCCATCCGACACCTTCGATACAACAGCGTGACAAACCCAAACGAACGATATCTCCGACTCATTGCTTGACAATATTTCTCTTCGTATGCACAACAGGTTGGATCGCTTGACATTACTGTCAGCAAAGACGAATCTACCTCCTGAAAAGTAACAATCATTCCAGATTATTCTTTTCTTCTTGAAAATGACCGTTGTCGCGCGTGTTTGTCTGATATTGTTACCAATTTTAGCAGCAAGATCTGGGGAAAGGGTATCTTTAACATCTCTTCTACTACTTAATAGAAAGGCTCTACCGGGTTCGTTGAGATGAGCCAAGCATACATGACAGTCTTTTCCAATTCTAAGAAGTCGTAAGTATGTGTCACGCTCAACTTCGTCAGATTCTGATTTGATTGCCAGTTGAAGTCGCAGTTCGGTCCCACGCCTAAGGGTCACTTTGATACCGCCGCTGCCTTCTATCCACTTGTAAGGCGTGTCGTCAATGGTCTTAGCAGCAACAATTTCGCGAATGCTAGTGGCTGTTTTGGAGCTATCGATTCCGTGTTTCTTTACAGTACCTGCTAATGCAGTAAGTTTCTCCCCCTGCAGAACCGCAAGCTTCGTGTTACAATATTCCTCGCATGTGTGATTTTGCATCATAAACGACAAGCTGCGCAAAGATTTTCTACCACAATCCTGAAATTCTTCAGAGCTATATCTCAATGGGGGGCTCTCCAAGGCTTCACAAACGAAAAGTTCTCTGACTAGCATGACTCTTTCGCCCCGCGAACGTCCGTGAACGCCGATTAATTGAAGATGTACATAGTCTTTCCATATCTGCCTTAACACGGCTTTCTGAATAATTGGTGTTTCGTATCTTCGTACAATGACTCCTATTATTTCATTTTCTGAGTACAAAGAAACCGATGGCGATATCATAATTGCCAATAATATCTGTTGATTTACATAATCTGAGGTCTGGCCGATCGGAGATGTTGTTACTACAATATGACTATCTGTCAAGTCGTTGCAGGATGTGGCAGCAAATGTGTACCAATCTTCGTATTCTCTCCAGAATTCTTTATCTGTCCGCTTCGCTGAACCAAGCAGATGTGCAAGAGCATCTTCTCTTTCGTCGACTGTAGAGTCAGGGGAGTTCCAAGCTAGGTCTACATTGTCGATTATTTCATCCGGTATCATTATTTCCCCATTTGGTATGCCAAATGTAGGACGGGCCTGTTTTGCTGCCACGAATTTTCTCACCTTTGACCGCAAATACAGTGTTATCTGTTGATTGAAGAAATCGAGGGAATTTCGTGCTATCATTTTTAGTCTCCAACTACCAAGAGAGTTCACTAATAATAAGCCAGCAACAGTGGAAGAAACGTCATCTACAAAAGAATCTTTCGCGAATAGTTTCCACATATCTTCCATATACTCTCTACATATATTCTGGTCATCGGAATCTAGGCATCGTTCTGAATCAATAAACAATGCAGTGAGGACGGGTTGCTCGATGTGATCAGAAGAAGTATGAGAATACACAGAGACAGCTAATTGGATGGAATCGGCCGTAAATCCACTCGGCTGACTTCGTGGATTTCTCTTATAAAATGGTACGAAGTTCCTGTCCAATTTTCTGCAATGATTTCCAATGGCGGTCGCTGTAATGTGAACCCCGATGCGTTTACAATCCTGATGATTCGCGCAAGAATCCGTTGAAAAAGCAAGAACATTTTTCCTCAGATGACGAGATTTGTCCACGAAAGTGAAGCCATATCTCAAATCCTCTTCGAGGGGGATGGAAGTTTCGTCAATGCCCTGACTTTCGTGAAGAATTGCACATATTTTCCCATAGTTCGAACGGGCTCTTCGGTGTATAGCGGATGATTCCTGCATAATAACCAAGTTTCCTTCTGTGACTTTTTTCAAGTACCGATATTCGCAATACGGCATGAAATATGTTTTGTTTTCGCCCGCCGTATTAAGCACCTCCACTTCAGAACCCCCATAACGCGATTCTGTGACGGAACAAATCTTTGCCACATGAAAAGATTGCTCGCTGCGACTTATATTGTGCGATCTTCTACACCGGATGTTAAACCGACAGTCACTGTAAGTGTGGAAGTCCCAGCAATCCTCGTTATCTGGATGAAAGCTTCCGCGACTAACAGTCGACGTTTTTGTTCCTAGTTTGAGTATTTTCGAAATTCTCGCAAAGCAACAGTCAGTCTCGCGATTCACCTTTTCTGAAATTTGTAGTTCGACGGAATCTCCCGGTGCAGCGCCGGAGTTGAACCAACGTCCATTTGAAACATAGAATTTGTCGTAAGACTGGCTTGTAATGTTATTCATTTGGAAGGTGACAATCCTGGATGCATCCTCAATCTTTGTAATTACGGTAGCCTCAGCTACACGTACGTTACAAGTCGAAATGTTGTGCGATAACTTGCAGTTGTTTCCGTTCATGCATTCGTGAAACGCTTCGTACATCAAGCATCCGGTAGATGGTCTCTTAGAACCAAAATCATCCATACAATACTGTTTTAGACTATCCGATCCAACCAATATCAATAACGTCCACGCCTGTCAGTACGGTAGTTTGGTCTCGGCAGTGACGGGGTAGCATACTCATATAATAAAACTGAAAAAGAATACGAATATCATAGATGACTATTGACTAATGTCTAATTTCACTGAATCTTTAATAAAAAGTCGCTGCTCAAAGGTTCGGTGTCCTCAGCCCAATACTTATGAAGAAACTATATATTTCCAAGTGTATGCATCAGTTCCATTGCGACCATCTGAGAAATTAAATGACTTCTTCACCCACCTCAAAAACTACAACATCGGATTCTCCATATCATTGCCAAGGCCGCAATGGGACCTGGATGTGCAACGGATAAATCGTTGCTCACAAGATTTGGTGTTCTAGACATAGAATATGTGCGGAAGCTAGAATTCGCCACGTTTATTTATCATAGGCTTACCATATTTTGGAAATCTAAAAAGAGGACACTTTTTCAGAAAGTTCAGACACGCAAAACCGGAGAAGAATTCTCAAAAACCGGTAAATTTTTCCCACTTCGTGATCGGTTGACTAAAAAAAAAAGGTCATCACTTCCGCTCAGAGCTCAAAATACCGTTTTTCTCTCAACATTGCCAGGTGGAAGACTAAAAAAAAAGGTCATCTTTTCGCTCAGAGCTAAAATCACCGTTTTTCACTCCGAAATACCCGCCAGAGCTTAACTTCTGTGCTAATTTGCGGCATATCACTCAAAATTTCCTCTAAGTCTGACCTAAATTTTCAAAAAAGAGGACAAAATCTCAAAAAAGAGGACAAAAGGGCGTCCTCCGAGGACACTTTCAAAAAAGTCAAAAAAGAGGACAAATCCTCTTAAAAGAGGACGTATGGTAAGCCTAATTTATCAGTTCATTGGGGTCACTGTTCTACATATTTCAACGACTACTTCACCTCGGAATCAAAAGCGCACAAGTAAGGCACACGCGTGTCCTCGAAGAACAACTACCATATGATCAGGATGGAATACAAGAAAACGGATTGCTCTATCAAGTAGGCTCATATGTCGGACCTGTAATGTGAAACAGTATCTCGCCGGCTATCCGACAGTCGTCGAGCATGTCCAATTGTCCACATTCAAATCGCAATACAAGCAATTTCTACTGAATTACTAGGCTAGGCTACTAGCCGATCCTCAAGATTACAGGACCTCGATCAAATATATCGCCAATCGACACATGCGTCATTCATTTTCGTCACTGATAGTTATATATTACCCTTTATCGTCGCTGTGGAATTAAGGTGTCTCGATGTCCATGTTGCACATTCTGAAAAAATTAACCTTACGAAAAGTTTTCATTTTTATTCGGCCCTGGTCAACTTTCAAACAGTGTTTCTAACATAAACATGACCAAGTAATGGCCGATGACATTTAAAATTTTTTACAAAAATTTGACTTTGTCTGTACAAATTTGAAATGTGGATCTCAAAATTTAAAAAATGGGCCTAAGCTACTCTGACCACCGCGACGCTACTTAATTCCTTCCAGTGTAGTGTACACGTGCATGCCTCTTATTTACATCGGCTAGGCACGATGTTCGTATCCGATTTCCAAGACTACTCCAACTTGTTTCTCCCCATTCCTATCTTTCCATTCTATCGCAATCTTGTGGTGCTGTGAAATGATAAAATTGTCAATAAACTGATACTGATACCTCGGAATCAAAAGCGCACATGCAGTTACAAAACGGGCACGTCTTCGTCGTTCAACAGTCATATCTTTGGCAAGAACTACAAAAAACACCGCTCTATCAAGTATACCGAAGCGAAAATGTGGAACAGCATTTCGACGGATATTTGACAGTCGATGAGCATGTCCAAATTGTCCATTTTCCACATTAGCGTCGAAATGCAAGCAGATTCTACTAAATAAGTACTAGTCGGTGCTCGAGATTATCGGACCACGATCCATATCGACCCCACTTTCTACAATTGCCTCCTCAGTTTTATCGCTTGCCCTTTTATGATATCTTGGCTAACTCTTCCTTCAGTGTACAGGCCTCATCTTTATACATCGCCTATAGGCCCTGGTGGGTGTCTGATTTCAAATACTACTCCATGTCGTTTCGCCATCCTCCTATATCTTTTCATGGTATCGCAATTTTGTAGTGTATTGAAATGATAAATTGTTAACAATAAACGCAAACTCAACTGAAATGCGCGCCCACTTCAGATACGTCGAGACTCTCGCAATGTACAGTACGTAGATCGTACGTTCACAAATATTAGCTTATATTGGCGGATGCCTTGATTACATCGTTCATTCGCAAATATTAGCCTGTATTCGCGGAGACCTGAGACAGGGCACAATGATTCGAGTATTCAAATGTTTGCCAATGACAGAATTATGGTGGCCTATGCCTGGTCAGATTCAAACTATATAATTTCATTGAATACTTTGCAATCCATGTAGAAGTGGTAAAACTTCATATTTCAAAAGTTGGTGAAGACTGTTGGGCGAACATTTCAATTTTCAGTGACAAGTCACAACGCTCTAATGAGCAACTTGCAGCGTCAGCAGAGGTGGTCAAAGTAGTCAAGAAAACTACTCAAGTAGAAGTAGAAGTAGCGACGAAAAAATCTACTCAAGTACGAGTAGAAGTACTTCTGCAATTAGCCACCTAAAACTACTTGAAGTAGAAGTAGAATTGACTGACTTTTAATCTACTCAAGTAAGTAAGTAGTTTTGAAAACGCAGTCTTAATTCGCATGGACTGTCAAAATCTGCGAATTGAGCTACGCGGCAGGTTCAGAGAGCTTGATTCGTACTGATGCATCCCGGAGGTATCAATTTTACAGAGAAATAGCATTGTTTCGCATCATTGGATGCAAATTATATTATTGATATGAAAATGCGATACTAACCCTTTGTTTACTAGAAGACCCCGTTTTTAGAGAATATCATGGCATGGCGCCCTACTCCATATTATAAGGCCCCAAGTTTGTGCGAAGAGCAATACGTAGAACTTGTATCGGATACGGTTTCATCACTTTGCGCGATTAGTTAACGTTAATAACAAATCTTGTGGATCGTAAAAGTTATATTTAGTGGAGCTTTATTTTCGGAAAATAGAGGCAATAATCCACTCGCTTTTATTCTTCAACATGTATGTTCTGCAGACAAAAGAACTTAAAGTAATTAGAACTCAATGTATGATACTCGCAATTGAAAGTGAAATACAAATACCACTTCTAAAAAGCGGAAAATATATTTCATGTCTTTTTTCCATAAAGCTTCAAAGGTGATCTACTAAAACAGGTGTAACGTTCAAAAAAGCTGAATTTTCCAGAGTAGCAAGACACGCATGGGCTGCTAGATTACGATATGATAGGTAATCGCCAGATTGTGAAACGGTAGTTTCAAACGTTATGGTGGGCCATATTTACTGTGATAAAATATTTGATATGGGCGACAATGGGTTGTGATAGGAACCAAGCAATCCGGTGCCTAAATTATATTCACTGATACTTTCATGAAAACCTACTTGTCACTCCATCACTAGGCTACTATACGCGAAGCGCAACAAAATTTTTGGGCTTTACTTGACATTTATGAATAATAAATGTTGGTACTCCGGGAAAACAGCCCCTAAATTCCTCAGGCTATCTTTCGTATAGGGGGCTTAAACTACTTCTACTTGACAAACGGAAAATAGCGAAAAGTAAGTAAGTAGATCACAAAATATTACGAAGTAGAAGTAGAAGTAGAGAAAATCAGATATACTTGAGTAAGTATCAGAATTAGGGGAAAACTACTTGAGTACTTCTAAAAAGTGAAGTACTTCGTTACTGACCACCTCTGAGCGTCAGTAGCTAATCTTCGTGGGATGACAAACACCCGACCGGACAACTCACATCCCAGAGAAGTGAGCATCATTCCCTCGCGATCTCATAAACAATGACGTCGCATGCCTTTGGATCAGGGGTGAATAACCCGTGGCCCGAGAGGTTTTGAAGCCGTGCGGTAATTTTCGAAACTAGTTAGCTGATGAATTGCCGACGTAATTCATTGCGTGTGAACTTGTACGGTCAAACAAAGCTTTGATTAGCCTTAACGTGAAATATAGGGTGTTTAGTGTTCATCAATAAAAAAGCAACAGCTTCGACGCAGAAGGATCGACAGCCATGAAAGTTTGACCGAAATGATCGACGCGAGTAGACCCGAAACTGTTCAGGCGATGTATACTCCGTTTCTGATACAACTCCGTATTGCTGTTCGCCCGACTACGGGCTTTATAATACGGAGGAGGACACAATTCATAACATTATCTGAAATGGAGCACTGGAGTAAACAAAAGTTAAGATCCGCTTCTGCGAAGCAAAACTATCATTTGCATCCCACGAGGCGGTCTAATTCTTATGTGTGGAAACTTTGTACTGAACAGCACGAATCCAGCTCTCTGTACCGTCCGAAGGGCTCAGTTCCCGGCTTTTGACAGGCCATGGGAGCGTATCTACGACTGCTTTTCACAACTACTTACTTGCTTAATTGAGTAGATTTTAGCTTCGCTACTTCTACTTCTACTTGGGTATAACTATCTTGAATACTTTGACCACCTCTGGCTGTATGTATGGAAGTGTATTTTTTCGCGACGTTGTGTGATTGCAGGCGAATCTTACAGTGATGACCGTAGAGTGTCTTACACATTAGCTAACGGAAATGCTGAATATTTCAATCAAACTTTTTTGACACGCCAAAGAAAATTTTTGAAATCAGGTTAGTGCATTTTAGTTTAATGCTGAATTTCAATCCATGATGACAGCGCCATGCAAACGAGTGATCCGAAGTTGAAATGGCAATAATTAGGGGTGGTGTGAACGTGAGGTTCACGTTCGCGTTCTGTGTGTGAACTTCAGAAATTTACTGGTTCACGTTCACAAACGAACCTTGGTAGGTTCTGCAATGTTAACCTTTTCATATATTACAATTGTCCACGTCATTATATCATTGTCAGCTAAAATTCTTAGCATTTCAACTGCGGGCCACTCTATGTATGGTGCTGGCACTCTGGCAGCATAAATGAATCAACACTAAAAGAGCATGTATCTTGACCAATGTTCCCTCTAATTTTTGACGAGTCAGCCTACACTCACCAACTCACTGCGCAGACCCTTGGACGACAGTGCGTAACGACTAAAAGAAAAGAAAGGTCATCAGTTCGGAAGTTTTGTGTGCAACTTAGATTTTCTGTGAGCAAAGACCGTCTCAGCACTGCGCGTTTGCGCACATGCGCAGCTTAGAGGGAACATTGATCTTGACCATCTCAAAAATTTTACTTGATTGGTTACAAAAGTTTGCTCGAAATACCTAGTTTACCGTGTGTAAATATCTAGTGACTCCTTGCTGTGAGCTTGACCAGCAATCACATAATATCAAGAGCGAAATACGCAACAGTATAGTCAGAGAAGGATGCTTATTCAACCAATCAGTGAAATTCATATGAAGCATACATCTTTGTCTTGTCAAAATGTAGCAGGCATACGGGGACCATCTTGATTTGATGTGTTTATTGTATGATAAAAAAATTTAGTGTGATTGGGGTGTTGGCTACTCCTGTATAACTTGTTAATGCGATAATGTCGGTAGCAAGTACAGATACTCTTTTTACACTCTGCTCAATAACAATGTAGCAATACTCCGGTCTGGCCTAGACCGTTAAGGCGTAGGCTTATATTCCCTTGCAAGTCTACGTCGAAATTGTTGGCAAAGCGACGGAAGATATTGATTTTATGGGATTATTATATCATTTGATTGCTCCAGTTGATATATTGGGCGACGTTTAAAAAGTCAGTATTATGCTTTTCAGCGTTGTGGCATAATGTGGCCGAGTCGTCGCTAAGTATCGTGTTGTACATTAACATATCACTTCAATGAAATGCAGGTTTAGAATTAGCCAAATGACCCCACGTGACGTCATGAGGTTCACATTCGCGTTCACACAGAACCTTTCAAAAAGGTTCGCGTTCACACGATCCTGAACCTTTCTGAGGTCCACACCATCCCCAGCAATAATTTCAACCAAAGATAATGGAATGACTTTAAAAGCTTCACAGTGTGTAGAACCTACCAAGGTTTCCGAACCCAAATTCTAATCTAATTTGTGACATATTTGAATGCTATGGTGTTAATACTAATCTAATTTCTTGTTTTCCTGTATCGTGCGAAATGAGCCAAGCTTGGTGTGGGTACATTTGCTCTTCCCATGCCTGTGATAATAAACTATGGTTTGATGAGATGTAAACTGAACATAATTCAATTTCGAAGTTTTCGCGATTCCAGTGATTCTAATTCTAATCTAATTTTCGAAAAACGGTTGGTATAATTTCAATTCCTATCTAATTTGCACAAGCTTAAAATTTACAAATCATCCAACGATAGTTTTGACAACTACGGTCATTTTTTAGGACGATGCTCTATATTTTGATGCCTGAACTTGCAACTTATATCAAGGGCTGCTACGGGTGCGGAAGTGCCTATGCCAGTGCTTTTCAACCTTTCATTTAACTCCATTCTCTCTTTTTATGGAAAATAGATTTCATTCTCACAAACTCACCGAAAGTGTTATACAAAAAGAAGATGAAGATACTTACAAAATTTTAAGCTATCAAGTGTCTCATTACAAAGGCGGCTCTTTTCCCTGGTTTTGATTTCAACTATATTTCACTAAAACCCTTCTCGGCGGAAAAAGTTGTTCTGTTTTGTACAAGAACGTCTACTAGCGCTTGGATGGGCGGGTCTGAAAAACTGTACTGCAGTCCCATGCAAAACACAGCGTATTTTCGCGATGGTGTGGTATTGTGATGTGCGTCATGTGCACCATTGCACAAAGTAGTGCATGGCGGTGGCCTTTGTTCGTGGTCGAGAGAAGCGTGAGCACTGGCCGCTGGGGGAGTGTGGACGTGCTCTGTCAGTTGTGGTTGATGTTTTCTACTTTTGAATAAATACATCTTTAATTACAAAGGGAAAATGCTTGCTGGCAGAAACCGATTTTGAGAAATGTCACAAAGGTCCCAGAGACTCCAGTTTCTCGAAAGGGTGAAAAACCCACATGTTTGGGTATTTTGTTGAGACTTTTGCCTGATGTCTTGAAAAATAAGGTAAAAACGATCAAGTAGAGTAGGCACATTAGCGCTCGCTACCATATGATACGTTGCTCCAACTTGTGTTCTGTATCTTGAAAGTTCATAACAGTTTAATAACATTAAAGCAGCGTTTTAGACTACCACCAAAATCTGAGTTTTTGTGGCATCTCGCGACCCGAGCCTCACCCATGAATAAGAATTATTTTTTATATTACAGTAGTATATTACGATTTTGCGGGCATGTATGACATACAGAACGCGCAAACAACAATTGTACCCAATACAGCTCTTCAAAACATGTCTGACGCACGGGATGAATTGAATTCCTATGCGTGTCGCATTTGTACTACTTGTACTACTGTTTGCTCAGATTGCAGGAACTGGACTATTCGGTGCTGACTGCCGACAGCGGAGCATATCCATATCGAAAGGTTTGACCAAACAGCGACAGTCATTTTTGTCCAAGGTTTTGTCGCCGCTAAAGTTTTTGGCACCGCATTTTATCAGCGGTGTGTTGGCCAAAACTTTACGTCTATATGTGCCCAGACGCAGAAGGGGAAGACCTCGAAAAGAATGAGTCTCATAGACCTGAACTCGCTCGTTGCACACCCCTACACTTGTTCATCCCGACGGTCTTCGACCATGTTTTCCAGAAAAAAACAGTCGGATAAATCTCGTCATGAATTCAAACAAAAGGCCGGCAGATTCTCATGATCTCGCCGGCTATCCGACAGTCGTCGAGCATGTCCGCATTCAAGTCGAAATACAAGCAATTTCTTCTAAATCAATACTAGCCAGTCTTCAGGATTACCGGACCACGACCTAACATCGACCTCGCCCTCCGCCACATGCCACCTCATTTTGTCGCTTGAGTCTTATATTCTCGGCATTACTTTTCATTCAGTGTGCTGCACTGTGCATGCCTCTTATTTACTTCGCCTAGGCTAAGGTGGGTGTCTGATCTTAATGGCTACTCCAAGTTCTTTCGACACCTTCCTATCTTTTCATTGCATCGCAGTCTTGTGATGTTTTTGAAACGATGAAAATATTATTAAACCTGATTGATTGATTGATTGATTGATCAAGCCATATTTTCTGCGTGTCTCGCTTATTGGCTATACTGCCAAACACAGTGAGCTTAGATTTGTAAAAATTATCGCAGGAATGTTTGCAATAAATTCAACAAATATTACATCCATATGAACAAAGGCACCGTGTCGACCCAAAATTATACCCTTTGCGGCCATAACCCTTGAAGGGGTGAAATTTGCGTTACAATAACCTGCAAATGTGAGTCTGTAACGATGGTTTCTACTACTATCCGCGTGCTTCGCGATAATCGATCTGTTATTACTAGGGCAAGTTTTTGCAACTTTTGCAACTTTTTTTTACAGCTTCCAGCAGCTTCCTCAATACTCGTACGATATGTAGAATGCTGTTTTACGCTGTTTGAAGGAATCTTATAGTCAAAAATAAATGCAACTTTCCACGGATTTAACTGCAACAAAAACTTGCCCTAGTTATTACGAAAAGAAAGCAGAAAGTCAATTTGACATTTCTTCAGCCTGTCGCCGGCTCAGACGGGCTGATACACTGTGTAGTTTCCACTATACCAGCTTCCAATCTAGGCTTTTGGCTACGTAATAATGATAGTGCGAGAAGATTAATTCACTACGGCTTGTCAGAGGCAAAGATATTGTCAAAGCTAAGAATAGTGTGTAGTAAGACAAACAAGTTTTTTACAATTGCGTCGCAACTATACTAAAGTGATACTGTCCTTGAATTTCATATTAGGTTCATTTGAATTATTCCACATCAGAAAAAGGAACAATTATTCACGATTTTCACCCGCACTTCTGGATTTTCATTCACACCACCTTCGTCCTTCGCACTGCAAATTTTTTCATTCGCCGAAGTGCGTGCCATCCCACAGGTCAAACGCTCCAATATAATCCAAGACACAATACCAACTTCACACAACGACAACCCAAAACCAAGTCAATTCACTTGAATCAATTCCCCCTCTATCATCACGCTACATTGTACGCATAGCTGATCTTGCTAATCAGAGATTATATGCTGGTTCCTGTGCTGGATAGTTTGAAAGGTGTCGCATCGGCTCTTGTTGATATGTATAAATTGCATTCAACGGGCATTGCAATAACAATGTGCTGCAGTTTCGAGTTTGACCGAAGTCTAGTCACGAATACCTTGCTTATCGCGGCTAGCAATGGCTATCCGATCAGCAGCAGCGGACTAGCAAAATGAGTCGTCAACGCAGTCAGCATAATATAGAATATATTCCTACAAATATCGTCGTGATTGTCGAAAACACATGTGTTTATCGAAATAACAAATCGAACATTTGACTCAACGTGAGCCTGAAGGCCAACTATTGCATTAACACCAGCGATGAGCAAATATATATGGTACAAACACATTCATCTCTTCCAGAGACTTAAAGTTAATACGAACCATCGCGTGCACACACGAAATCTTAAGATGATCGGGCACGGTCCCCTGCTTTTTTCTCTTTGGTTGATTACGTTGTCAATACAGGCTCGAGAAATCGACGAAAGAATTACGGCAAGAATCTTATTTTCAAAAGACCGTTGTTTTAATGCAGGGGTCGGCAACCTTTTGTTAGTCACGGGCCAAATTTCGAGTGCACAACATTTTGGCGGGCCGGAATTTTTCCTAACACTATATTTATCGCTCACGTCGGTATATTACCCTACAATGCTGCAATCTCAATCATACAAATAACAAAAAGAGCAAAACACATGTATTTACACTTTAACAACGCATGATAAATGTGACACTTGGCGCAGCTTGATTGTGAAAGTTTTCAACTTCTGGTAACAAGTCAGATGAAGCAAGAATCAGACAATATTCTAAATGGACGTTGGAATACGTCATCTTAGCTTGCTCTTCGTGAATTTCATCGTTGAAAACAAAATTCGATGGCATTTCTTTTGCATTGCTGGTCAAGCTGGGATGAAGACCCATTTCAAGAACGTACTCTTTGTCAAAGTCATTCAGCGATATGCTCTTGTATGAAATTTGTCATTCAATTCAACTGCATCGCATTTCAAATGGGCCCATTTAAAATTTTCTGGCAATGGTTTTAGCGTCCACATTAAACGGAGTACTGAGTAGTCAGAATTTATTTAGTACAGAACGAATGTCGGAAAAGCGGGTGGAAATTCAGTAATTTAATTTCGTATATCACAGTTACAAATGTATAGTACTGGTACTAGGTTTACTCTCCTCCAGTATGGGAAAGTGAGCATAATTTTCTTTGTACTGTTGACATTCCCATAGTCGCAGTTTTGGTTCGAATGCGTCTCAACATCTCATGTAGCCTATTTAGTTGTTTCCCCCTGAAGTTGCAAATTCAATTTGTTTAGATGTGACGTTAAATGTACTACGAAAGCTATTTTCGATGACAAGATTATGAGTCAGCGATGTTTGTATTTTCAAGGAAAGTTGCTATTTCATTTCTCAGTTCATACACTCGTGCAAGCATAGCTTCTGGACTTGGTGCGCGAAGATGGCAGATATACAAGAAATCGTCATATTGATGCTCTGCTTCTAGTAATATTTGAGGTTGGCTAACTGTCGGTGATTCAGTTTGTGAGACAAAATCAGCTTTCACCATTGTGTCCAAAATATTATTAAGGTTTGTTGTCTTGGCGTTAAATGTGTTCTGGTGAATTAAACCACGGATGACTAACCTACGGATGCTAGTTATCTATAATGAAACAGGGAAAGTTTGAGATTTTATCATTGCGCCTGAGCAGAGGAACGGCACCTTTATTGTCGCACCCTATATGAGTGGTAAACCCTTAAAAACCCTCGGTTACGCGATACACCCACTTGATAAGCACTGGTCTAGTCTACTCCACAGACATTCTCCATCTCCTACTATTAGTACGAGATAGGCTACTAGTCGACCGCCTTCGCATCAGTTTTATGGCGTAACAATAGACTAATACGACGTAGGATACTTTATATCGGAGCAATGCCGCATTCTTTCCAAACAGTGCTGCACTGCAGATTGGATCTCATTACGAAACGGCGGGCCGTATTCACGTGGTAACTAGTTATTTCGTCGCGGGCCGGACGATTTCGCTTGGCGGGCCGGATCCGGCCCGCGGGCCTTAGGTTGCCGATCCTTGTTTTAATGATTAGGCTGCTATTACGCAATACGCATGTAAATGTAACTGTATCATAATAATGAATCATCAAACAATCTCGAGTTATATTTGGAAGCGTATACTCATCGCTGGTATAATACTTATTATACCGCCATATACCACGATATTCCTACAACCTGTCATTAACTAATCAATTGGTATCAAAGTATTACGATGCATGCAACATGAATGAAGAGTCGTTTCCGAAACCTTAGGATTGATGCATCTATCGTTATTCAACCACACGTTGCATTATTGTGCTTTGTCATGTATATAAGTTTAACAAATCCAGGTAACCATAGTCACGTCAATATGAAAACCGTCACTTTCAATATATTCTCATACCAGTTTGCCGGCAATCTTCAGAAGCATGATAATTTGAGACTATTAGCCTATACACGTATACCAGAACTACTTTGAGCAGAACTAAAACTGAAAAGTGGGCCACAGAATCTGTTCAAGGCAGAAAATGGGAAAATACACTGTAAACGAGATAAAGCGCAATCGCCAAATCTGCCGCTTGTGGCAGCACAATATCGTGCTGAAGCGCCACGACCGGGAGTGACCTTTAGTGCTGTTCTTCAACTTCCTCTTTTTTCGGCCGTTTCTCGCTCTTTTGCGATGTGGTGTGATCGCGATGACAGGGAATCAGCATGCGGATTTTGAAGCTTTCTTGGCGAGTAACGGTATTTCATGGCAGCACGTCCAGAAATTGGAAGGTAAGTATATATGTAATATAGCTTCAGCAATGTGCCCTGTTAACTAGCTAATCGAGGCAGCTTGTGCAGTTATATTCAGTACATCTTGTGTGGAGTTGGTTGAATGCTGGTGCTAATTGTGATCTATTAGAATGGTTACTATGCAGCTTAGGTTATTATTAGCGTGTACTTTTGATAAATGTCTAACGGACAGTCTTGTTATTGGTTGTGCCCCTTTGTTGGGAGTTCATATCGGCTTACAAAACATTTGCTGAAACATCAAGTCTGATTTATACATGCAAGCTCTGTCAATTAATGTTATGTTCAAAATTATTTCATATCTCAGAGAATGACTTAGATTCGGATATTTTCACCAAGCTTCGTGATAAAGACCTTTAGCAAATGACGTACCGTCTGGCGTCTGTTGAGACTACAAGAAGTACGAGCAAATTAACTATGGAAGCTCCGTTCATGCAACTAAATCTTGTTTTTACAGTTATGGGAGGAACTAGCAACTAATGGAGGTCCAGACAATACACGCCATGAATCTTTCTCAGTCGTAGACCCAAACAATCCGTGCGGTGAATCAGCGTCACTCGCAGAGTCGGACACCACGTTGCCTGTGGATGAGTCGCTCCGTATCGATGTAGAATCACTCGCGCAGTCAGATACCACCCTACCCATAGAGCCATCAGTCCGGGAGGATATAGGACCTTCAGCCACGCCAATACCGGTAATCATTATTTTGTAATATTTTGCTATGAATTGAGCTAAACTGTCTGTGTCTGCAGCTCATATCTCGGGGAGATGCCGGAGCAACCAATGCAGATCTCCATGTGATGTTATGGTATTTATCCGCATAATTCTAGTAAGATTCTATCTTATATTTCCATCAATATTGCAGCCGTCGTGCAGTCCCAAAGACCCTGAACTCGTTGCTCCGATGCCCTTGCTGGTATTCAGCTTCAAAGTTCAGCAAGCGCTCGAATCACGTACACTCGTACAGCTTATGTAGACCGCAATCGGCACAAAGGCTTGTCTCTATTCAAGCATCAATACGGACTCCGGCGTTCTCAGCTAACGAAGAAAGAGATTTCTTGGAACGTTCCCTACCATGGGCGACATCAGACTAGTGAGTATGCATGCAATTATGACAACTTCTTATTGCTTTGTTATAGAGGTTATGTGCCAAGGCTGTTTCTTCACTGTATGTGTATGGCAGGGTTGTAACCAAGTCACAAGACTCCGAGTCGCAAGTCAATGTCACTTTTTTAATTTTGACTCGAGTCCAGTCGAGTCATTTTCAATTGCCACCATCGAGTCAAAGTCATCAAGCAGAGGTTCGAGTCCGAGTCATGGGAATTATGACTCAAGTCCGAGTCTGAGTCATTGTGTTGACTGCTCAGTTTCCTGATAAAGTCTTGTTAAACCCACTGTTATAACTCTGTTTGGTGATATCGAATGGTTCGCATTTATGATATACTAATTTTCCTCACTTTTAATAGTATCTTGCAGTGTTGGGATGACTAGAGTCATGACTTGACTCGAGTCACTTTGCTAAAATGACTTGACTTGACTCGGCGTATCAGAAATGCGGATTGACTCGTGACTCGTGAGCAAAATTCACTAGCCAATTTCAAGTCATCAAGTAATCGGTGTCGATATTTATCACTGTATCTTGCTATGCTCGGATGGTTCGCGAAACGCTGGTGTAACCCTTGAAAGTGACCAATCATTCAATGGTCGAGCGTTTCACTTAGCCTCGATTGCTCTCTCACAAATAGATTGACCGCAAACAAAGTGATCGAAGCTTACAGCTACATTGTCCAAGTCAAGTCGATACACATATTGACTCGAGTCAAGTCGAGTCATCAGAAAATCGTGACTTGAGTCCGACTCGAATCGAGTCATGACTCGAGTCATTACAACCCCGTTGTATGAATATATTCATAGATCTGATCATATTCTAATCATTCTTAGACACATGCATTCTCTTACAGGTAAGGGAAGATAACTGGAATTTGATCGCACCAACCACAGTTGAAGAGATCAGAACATACTACGAAAGAATGATGCTCATATTGGATAAGATATTTGAGGTAAATGCGCAATTCCATTCTGAATTAAATTTGATTGATAATAACCCCTCAATTATTCAATGTTTTCAGTCCAATACTGATGAAGTGAAGCTGCAACAATTACAATCACAAGTTACCGATCTAAGAATAAACTCGAAAAAGATGACCGCAATATCTGCGTTATCAGTACAACAGGTACTTGTTTATAAGATTAATATAACTTTCAGTTTATAACGAATGTATGATTTGAAAATCATGCAATAGCTTGATAACTATGATGACCTTAAGAAGGTTTTTATTGTGAGCATTATTGTTGTAATGTCAATGAGTTTCGTAGCACCTTCTGTTAACACAGATGATTGTGCAGACCAGGGGCGGTAAACCCNTGGCCCTCGAAATGGTTTGGAGTNNTTACAATAAAAAATTTGCCTACATTTTCANGCCCATGACATTCACATCAACAGCAAAACGTCCGAAGCTCCACATTTGGTGGTTTCAAAGCATGGAAATGGAAAGATACAGGGATGGATTCTGGCTGATGGCCAAACGAGCAAAGGCCTGGGGCGCAACAAGACGGCTACATTGCCTCTTCCACTCAAGTGCCTCACCTCAGCTCAAGACCCGCATTTTCCGTGCCACTGTCGAGCAGGCTCTTCTCTACGGAATAGAAGCACTCACGCTGACAGAAAAGCTGGCTAAGACGCTCAACGCCAACTACGATGTACTCCTCCGCTACGCACTCGGCATCCACCCCCCGGAGCACATATCCACCAATGCACTGCGCAAACTCACAAAAACGGTCCCATGCCGTTTGCTGGCTACTGAACAACGCTTCCGCCTAATCGGTCATCTAGTGCAGCATCAATACGATCAACAAGTTGCCGCCATCATCAACCACATTCCGACGGAGCCATGGCGCAGAGGTGGCTGGAATAGAACCACATGGCGCTCGACAATAGAGAACGAGCTAGCGCAACGCGGGCTATCGCCCGAAGACGCCCACGATCGTCCACGCTGGAGGCGCTTAACAAGGGCCCAAAACTGATTATCTTTATGTTCTTTTGCCCTTTTATTTAATGGAAAGTCGATATATCTATATTGGGACCTGTCTTANCCCAAAGAATTCCAGCTCCTGGAGTTCGTGCAGTATGTCGTTGTCGGTGANAAGAATAATCAATATGTATCCACCAAACTATNTGATTTTTTTCATAAATTTGAACAGTCTGCTGCAGCAGAAGACCTTTGTTAGCATTCCATTAGGTTTTACAATCATTNGTTGGTCCATTCGCATTTGAAGTTGGCAATTCTACTCATGTCTTGTCATATANTGTTNAAGTAATCTGACATTGCAAATATTCCAGCAGTGTCGCNTATCTTTTCGTTATGNTANTTCCTACTTTTANCTTGGCATCTAACTGTGAAGGCAGTCAATACTTTTGAATTTGCNCCACCTCGTATTTATTGAAGTTCTAGTGCTGGCTTGTACAAGCAATCTAGTATGGAAAGTATCCCAGGAACTTGATGGTTCGGTGTCCCTTATCTTTTGTCTATACTTGTTCCCACTTTGGCCATGACATCTAGATATCAGTAAGNAGTAAGTACTATAACTTATTTGCACCTCTGAAGTTCTACGTCTGGCATGNCTTNACATNACNTAATGGAAGTATTGTCAAATAGTTCAGTGCTGCTTAGCCCGTTAANTTACAAGTTTGTTCTTCAATCTTGGCCTCTATGCTAGACATTCAGGTATATGTGCAAGATTTGTAAATTTCGTTTAATGTCTACAAGTGCATTTTTTTGATAACATGTTTTCTTGAAAGCATGCACATCACTTGTTTCGTTTATAGTAAAATGTTCATATATTGCTGGTTTCGAACAGGATAAGTCGTCGAGTACGCCAGATTATTTAGTAATCCATATCAAGCCGTAGCACAGCTCAGATAGCGCTTGAATCATGAAGCACTATATATAAAGCACATAAATCTTAAATCACAATATACACAGCATCAAGCACATTTTATTGTGATATCTTTTTGAACATGAAACGTGATATCTTTTATGCTTTTAAAGACACTAAAATATTTACAGTGTAGTTTGAAAACCGCTCGATTGGACGGACACTTCGCAATTTTCAATTCGTTTGATCTAGCACACGCCAAATTGTAATGTAATGCGCTTGACGCCATTTGTAGTACATATACATAAATGTCATCGTACCAAATTTTCAGTTGGCTGAACAAAGCACAGATCACATCATCCATATCAAATTTTCACTACCTTGATTTTCAGTACTGCATTGATCTGAGTTTTCATAGTCGACATTGATTACTTCGACAATAAACTCAATATCGTCGTAAAACATCATGTCTGGGTTGCGATCCTGATAAAGACTGCAAACCAGGAATTTGACTTCGCCATCCGACACATTCGATACAACAGCGTGACAAACCCAACTGAGTCGG